>APFE031580410.1:3710-31870 GCA_000404065.3 Pinus taeda | reverse complement strand
TAGGATGTTTGCTGCAATATCCCTTGAGCAACTGGATCATTGTCTTATTGACTACTTCTGTTTGGCCATCGGTTTGTGGATGAAAAGCTGTGCTTTTCTTCAGTTTGGTGTCCATCAGTTCCCATAGACTTGACCAAAACTTCCTAACAAATTAGGTGTCTCCATCAGATACAATGGAAGTGGGTAATCCAAAATGAACCCATACATGTTGAAAGAACAATTTTGCAGTTTGTTTAGATGTAATATGTTTATTACAAGGTATCAAAATACACATTTTACTGAACCTATCCACAACAACATACAGATAATCATGACCTTTCCTAGATTTAGGCAATCTTCCAACAAAATCCATGGAAACACTTTCCCAAGGATGAGAAGGAGCTGGTAATGGAGCGTACAAGCCTAGTTTTCTATTGCAGGGCTTGCTTTTAGCACATATAGTACACCCTCTTACATATATAGGAATTGTCTCGTTCATTTCTGGCCAATAACAAAATCTTTGTAGCTGTGCAACTGTTTTACTTACCCCAAAGTGACCTGATATTAGAGAAGTGTGTGCTTCTCGAAATTATCTTTACTCTTTCAGTTTGTGGAATGCATAGCTTCCCACAATGATATAGGAGTTGGTCCTTTACATGATAAACCAACTCTTCTACCTGTTTTCCTTGACTTAAAGTTGCATATACATCTTTGAAATCTATATCTTGAGCATATTGTTCAATGTAGCTCTCATGTAACACAGAACTATGCTTAAGTATAGTATATGCACTTATAATGGGTCTAGATAACATATTTGAAACTTTATTGTGTATGCCATTTTTATATCTGATGACTAAATGAAACTGTTGTAGAAAACCCATCCATCTATAGTGTCTTGATTGCTGCAACTTAGTTTGGGAGTGTAGGTATTGAAGTGGTTGATGATCAGTATGTATTATTGTCTCTTTACCCATTAAGTAATGTTTCCATTTTTTCACACTTTGTACTAATGCATACAATTCTTTATCATATGTAGGATAGTTAAGTACTGCAGAATTAAAAGTCTCAAAATGATAACATATGGGTTTACTGTGCTGTGTCAATAGTGCTCCCATGGCATAGTCACTGGCATCCGTTTGGATCTCAAATGGTCTTTGAAGATCAGGCAGTGCTAGTACAGGTGTTGTAATAATCTTTTCTTTCAAGGTGTCGAAGGCTTTTTGTTGTTTGCCTCCCCACTAAAACACCTTGTTCAATCCTGTTAAAGCATGTAAGGGAGCTGCAATCAAGGAAAAGTTAGAAATGAACTTTCTTCAATATTGTGCTGCTCCTATGAAACTCCTAACTTCTGTAGTAGATTTGGGTTTAGGCTAGTTTACAATGACTGCCACCTTAGAGGGATCTATCTTCAATTCACCACCCCCTAGAATATGTACCAAATAATTCAAAGATGTTTTGCCAAATTCACATTTTGAGAGTTTAACATGAAGTTTTTCTCTTTTCAAAACATCTAGTGTCTGCTTAACATGCTTTAAGTGTTCTTCCCATCTTTTTCTAAATATCAGAATGTCATCCAGATACACAATAAAAAAATTATCAAGAAAAGTTCTGAGTACATCATTCATTAATCTCATGAAAGTAGCAGGAGCATTAGTTAAGCCAAAAGGCATAACCAGCCACTCATACAATCCCTGCTTTTTTTTGAAAGCAGTCTTCCATGCATCATGTTCTGCAACTCTGACCTAATGGTATCCACTATGCAAGTCTAACTTGGAAAAATAAACAACTTCTTTCAATTGATCTAAACGATCATCTATGTGAGGAAGGGGATAACAATTTTTTATTGTTATCTTATTCAGTGCTCGGTAATCAATGCACATTCTCCACGAGCCATCTTTCTTTCTCACCAAGACGATTGGTGACCCACATGGTGATGTGCTAGGCCTAATGAACCCTTTCTCGAGCAACTCCTACACCTGCTTCTTGATTTTAGCATTCTCTAAAGCAGACAACCTGTACATCCCAATTTTAGGCAAAGGAACATCTTGCTGCAAAATAATATCATGTAATATTCCCTGTTTGGGTGGTAGACCTTTAGGTTCTTGAAATAAGACATCATACTCTGAAACAATCTTTTCTATATCAGTTTGCTGATCAACATTACAGCCTTCAAATATTTTGGTCTTATCAAGTGTCTTTTCCTTTACAACCATCAGTAAGAACTGTTTGCATGAATTTATCATTCTTTTCATCTATCCTGAGTTTATGAGAGTGTATTTATTCTTGAGCTTGTGAGCTCTTACAAAGTATTTGATTCCATATTTGACAAGTAGATACTTGTTCTCATCTCTATAGAAAATAGCTTTTCTATCACATAAGTAAGGACTTCCTAAAACAATTCCACATATATCCAAAGGAATTACATCTAACTCAACCTCATCTAAAAATGTTGACCCAAAAGAAAACTTGAGTTTGCACTGTCTAGTCACTTGTAGTTGTGCTTTATCATTCAACCAACCTAAAGGGTATGGCTTCTTATGAGGTGTAGTTGCTAATCCCAATTTCTTTACAATTGCTTCAGAAATTAGATTTAATTGTGAGCCACTATCAAACAAAGTATCAATCTTTTAATTTTTGGAAATAACTCGAATATGGAAAAGCTCATGTCTTTTTCTCTCAAGTTCTTCATCAATAACAGAATGAGCAGAATTACTAGTAGATGCTTCAGAATTCTTACCTTTTATACCTGTGGCTGCAATGATTGTTTCATCTCCTGAGTCTAACCCCAAATCTCTTTGAATAGTTGCAGCAGTCTTCTTCTTCTTGTCCTCAGACTTCTTAGGCCTCACCTCTAGATGCAGAATCCAACAATGTTCATCATCATGCCCCTCCTTTTTACAGTGAGTGCATGAAGCTTTGCCTTGTTGTGCAGTGTTAGCCTTCCTTGCTTTCCACTTCTACTTTCTTTTCTCCTTGCTCTTTCTTACAGTGGGTTGGGATGGTCCCCCAACTTCTGGATTCTCATTCTTTCCTCTAGCTTCTAGATGAGTAGCTTGTACATATACCTCATCTATACTAGTGGGATTAAACATGAGGATGGTATGCCTCATGTAGCTATGTTGACCACGAATGTAATTCAAAAGAGTTTCTAGTGAGTCTAACTAGATGCCCAACATCAATTCTCTCTTTCTAAATTCTTGAGTATACCCTTGAACACTTTGCCCTTTCAACTACCGAAGAGTTTTCCAACTCATCATGGCTTGTTGCATGTAGGCCAATGGATATAATTGCTTTTTTATTGTAGAAACAAATTCACTCCAGACAAAGATGGTCTTACCATGCCTATTCATATCAACTTGGGTTATGCCTTCCCACCAAACCAAGTGCCTCCTAGGCATAGGCTTGACAGCTGAATCTTACTCTTGTCGGAGTCTATGTTTTATACTCTGCAATACACATCAATTTGTCTAATCCAATTGTCCAACTTTTCAGCATTTAGCTCTCCACCATATATAGGCATATCAAATTTAACATCTAGTTTAATCAAGGATGCTTTCTTATTATGCACAGGGCTATTAGGAGGTGTACGAAATCTTTCTTCTTTTCCCTTTCCTTTTGAGTGGTCATGGGAATGAGATTCATCTTCTTCTTTATCTTGTTTAGAGCTTGATGAATCTCATCCTTATGCTTTCTAAAGTCCCTATACATTTCTTATACCATGGACTTTATAGCTAGGAAACTTTCTATGAATTGAGGGTCTGGCCCTATAGAACCTTCTTCTGACATTGTCTTCAAGAAATAGACTCTGCCAATTTCAGGATTAGTTTCCACCAACTCTCCTTCTCCTCATTTGAGCTTTGATCTAGTGAGCATTCACAGCTAAACCAACACAAGCTTGTCTAACCTTACAACCTAAAGCTCTGATACCACCTGATCTGATAATCACCCTATGAGTGACCTCAGTTGAAGACTTATTAAACAAAAGGTATTACAGACTCATGTGCTGGTGTGTGTTCTTTGTTATTGAAACAACGGATCGATCGGATTTCCAATACATAGACATTTTAAATGGAAAGACAACAGAGAAATGTTGTAAGCAACATAAAGACATAAACAATTTTTAATAAGGAGTTCACCCTATTCTCCAGGGCTACATCTCCGGTCCAGCTTCAATGGTGGCCTTATTTTATGTGTCTTACCGCAGAGAATTTACAATACAGGGACTCAATGTGAGTTCTCTTGAAGCAAATTTTGCTAGGTAGGGTGGTTCTTGGATTCCCCAAGCCACTCAGAGTTCACAAACTCTTTTACTTCCTACCAGCTCTGTCACCCTTGGTCTACAGTGGAAAGAGCCATATGTGATGCTTAGTCCGGACAGATTCCTTGATGGGAAGGCTTGAATCTTCAAGCTCTCTGGTGCTCGATGCTGCCTTTGTTTAGCTCAGCCCTCTGTCTCCTCTGCTTGGCTTTACTGTTCTCTATGTTCAGTCCTCCTCTCAGTGTTCACTGTTCACTATCTCTCTTGGTCGCTTTTGACTCCTCTCAAAATCCCCCTCTCTTTTCGACTGTCTCTGTTCATGGCTTTAACCATTCGATCCCTATGCATGTTCGGTTCCTCTCCCACCTACATCGATTCTCCTTCTGCAGCTGCTCTTGGAGTTCCCTATTTGGCATCAGCGTGAACGCTCGGGAACTGCCACATGTCCCCATCAGAACAACGCCAGTCTGCTCGTCAATTCATTTCTTCGATTATGTCACGAAGACGTTCTTTCTCCACCGTGGTGGTCAAACAGATTCCAAATCCCTTTAAATCACAGCTTACTTCCTCGTCGATTTCGCTTCTTTCTATCGAGCGTAATCTCAGCCATCTGATCTGGGCTCCTCCAAATCCAACGTCATACGCACGTCGAGCGCAGTTGACTTTCTCGACCGATAACACGTGATCACGGTAGGTTTTCTCTCACCTCCACTGCCACGCATCGATCGCTGAGTGGGATCGCTTCGCTCCTGTCCAAAACCTCTTACCGTTCAAGGGCACCCCGATCAAAGCCGCTAATTTCTAGGGTGTGGGCCCCGCCTTTATCCTTTAGCGCTTTTTTTTCTCCGCCCGTGGTTCTCTGGCTCCCAACGTGACCAAGTGCTTAAGGCTTTCCCATTTCGGCCCTATCTAAGCGCTAATCGCGCATCAAAATCACCTCCTTTTCTCGATCCGAGGCTCCCAGGGGCTGTTTTGACCTCCTGCGCAGTCTCCATGGGCCTCGGTCAACGCGCTTTGACCGAGGTCCTCATCGTTCCGCGCTGGTTGCCATGGCCACTGGTTTAGGGTGTTTTTGATGCTGTTTTGGATTTCATTAGAGATTTGTTCAACTCAATACAGTGAAGGTTCTTGACAGTCTTTTGTGGATCTGATTTAGATCATTGAGTGAACTACAAATTAGTTTTCCACAAAGAAGAGGCATGATTTACACAATATGGAGCCATAATTTGGGTAAATGATTCTAGTTGATGGGGATTTGTTGCATAAAAACTTTTGAGGCATGTACAATTATAGCATAAGCTTCCCCTACATGTAAGCCTTTATATTTATACACATATTTCTTTGAACAAGGGCTTTCACATATATGATATAAACAATGCAACTAGTGTCATGACATAATCATCAACACACCAACTCAGATGATGAAATATTATTGAGTAGACACTTCTTTTAATTTCATAATCGAACCTCCCAACTCCTTCAATAGGTTATAGATTAAGACTAGCACAATAATAGAAAGTATTAGGGTGATTTGAGGTTTTTATTGCACCAATAGAATTAAAGGAAATAAAAAATGAGACAATTTGGCATTACAACAAAGTGAATAGGAGAAAAATCTACATGCTTCATTTATTACCATACCTCCTTATGGGTTTCATGTAAAATAAATAGCTAAAAAACCCATGGCTAAGTGTAAATAGCTAAAAAACTTATGGGTTTCATGTAAAGTGTTCCATGTAGTCTCCTCAGCTTTAGATTGTTCCACTTTATGCTCAAGTGTGATGGATTTATAGATTCTTTTGTAGACCAACAACCATAAATTCAGATTGATCCTCAGCTAAGGTACATTAGTATTAGGAATCAAATTGACAATATTAGAGCAAAGAGATATATGACTCAAATCTTCATAAGTATTAGGAATAAAATTGACGATATTATAGCAAAGAGATCTATGACTCAAATCTACATAAGTCTTAGGAATCAAATTCACTATATTATAAAAAAAATTGACGACTTAAACCTACCTCATATGAACAACATACCAGTTATCTGTGAATCAACTAATTAAATCACAATTCCCAACTAGCAGTGTAGACGTGCTTGGTTATTGATTCAAACACGCCTTTCCTTAATTCCCTTAAGGAGTATTAGGACTTTTGTGACCATCTTTATAGCTTAGGATCAGGTCTACGTGGCTCCTTCCTTACTCTATTACAACTCCCAGTGGATGCTTGTTCAAACCACATTTCGATACTTTCGAAAATGGCTTCACCTTAATCAACACACAGTCGATGCCACGTGAGCCCTCAATCTTAAGTGTGGTTCAAAAAAGTGGAACTACCAAAAAATATTAGGAAGAGACCTATGGGTGGGGCCCACTCATGCCTTTGCTTAATTTCCCCAAGCCACTTTATATATCTTGGTTCGATGGAAAAGGGTGCTTGCAAATACCATCAGGGTAAGCCCTTTGGGCAGGACCCATAGTTAAAGTTTCAGGACGCTTTACAAAGCCCGCTCGTTGGGAAGGGGGGCAGCCAAGATATGTTGAGGTGGAAACTTTTGGGTAGGAACGGCCTACTCACAACATCCCAACATATTCAATCGAGCGCTAAATAAAATTGTCGGGGTAACAATCGTCAGGTGGATCCACCGTCAATATTTGGCCTCAGTCGAATGTTACACCTTCAAGTGAAAAATCCTTGCGGATAGTGAAAAAATGTTAAGTCCTATGTCATTCTCTATAATGGCTCGACTAATCTATAGGTTTCACCTTTGTTTCCCTTAATACCTCTCTACAGCCCTCCTGCAATCTAGTCATATATATATATATATGGAGGGAGAGAGGGAGAGAGAGAGAGAGATAACCTCAATAAAACACTTACAAATGGGATTGTGCATGAATCATAAAAATATTGCAGAAGGACTGGTTATCAGGAAATCTTTTTGCACCCCACACTCACACTTTTCTTTTCTTATTAAAATCAAAATAATATATTGATTACATTATGGTTTGGTCTAGATCCATGGGATTAAAAGACCATTTTAGGGAATAATAACAAAAGTACAACCACTGCAACAAATTTCCCAATTTAAAGAATTACAATAAATTATCTCCTAACAAACCACTCAATGAGGAACCAACTCCTGTAGTAATGGTTTCAACCTCTTGCTCAATGGAATTTTACGGGTGCTCCTCCATCATACTCCCAAGGAAAAAATATTTCATGGACTCCTATCCATGATTTATTCAACATATTTGCCACTTTTTTGTATGAGTGTGGTAGTCATCCAAGTTGCATCTGAAACTGGAATTTTTTTCCACTTTACCAAGTATTCAAAATACTATTTGTCCCTCGTTTTCTTTATCAATATCTTGTCCAGAATCCTTTCAGGCTGCAAAGCTTCAAATGTTGGCAACTGCTTCTCCCACTATACTGGATGTTGCTTCTGATCATCATTTGTTGGTTGTTTTGTGTCAGGCGCATACTTGTCTAAATCTACTACATTTAATATTGGTGAAATTCCAACTCCAGTTGGCAATTCAAGTTCATAAGAATTAGCAAATAATTTATTCAAGATCCTGCAAGGCCCTATCTTTTTAAATTCAAATTTGTTGTACTCGCCCTTTGGAAATATTTATTTTCACAAATGTGAAAGTACCAAATAACCTACTTTAAATTGTTTCTCCCTTTTGCTAAGATCTACTCTGCTCTTATATTTAAGATTGATGTCATGCAGTTTTTTCTTTACCTGGTCATGGATTTCTCGCATAGTCATAGTAAAGTCTTCTCCTATTTCACTTCTCTACAATGTTCTTCCTAAATTCTTAAGCTCATGCGCTCCTCTAGGGTTTATTCCATACACAATATAGAAAGTTATTTCTCCAATACTCCTATTTGGAGTGCCACTATATGCATATTCAACTTGTGTTAAAATTTGATCCCACTGTTTAGGATGATATCCAATCAAATTACGCAAAATATTTCCTAAACTTCACTACTTTAGTCCGACCATTGGTCTGTGGGTGATATACTGAGTTGAAATTCAATTATGTGCCAAATTTCTTCCACAATGTTCTCCAAAAATGTCCTAAGAACCTAGTATCTCAGTATGAAATAATACTATTGGGAATTCCATGTAATATTACCACTTCTTTAAAGAACATATTAGCAACATGGCTAGCATCACTAGTCTTAGCACAGGGAACAAAATAAGCCATTTTTAAAAATCTATCTACAACCACAAAGACATAACCATTACTTTTCTCAGTTCTTGGAAGTCCCAAAACACAATCCATACTCACTAACTACCAAGGCCTCTCTAGAAGCAACAATGGGGTATACAATCGAGTGTTTTGGCTTATTCCTTTGGAATATTGATAAGTTATGCATTTATTTACAAAATTTTGTACATCAGTCCTAAACTTTGTCTAGTAGTTATGTCTTTTCAGTAGATCATAAGTATTTTCTTACTCAAAGTGTCCTCCAAGGCCTCCACTATGTTTTTCTTTAATTAAGTTTTCTCTCATAAAACAATTAGGAATACACAACTGGTTGTTCTTAAAGAGTAGTCCATATTGGATCATGTAATCAAGCCATGGGCTTTGATTTTGAGAAGCTGGATTCTTACAAGCTTCAAAATATATTTTGAAATATGCATCCTTGTGATACAATTCCTTCATAAAATCAAATCCCAACACCTGAATTTGACTTTCCTACGACAATAACTATATCCTGCTCAAAACATATGCAATTTTATTATAATGTCCATTGATGTGTTTTAAAACAAATGTAAAAATTTGCAATTACTCGACCCACTTAATGTGTTTTTGGTTTAGTTTAGGCACTGCATAATATTTTGGATCGCATGATTATGAGTATATAAAATAAACTCCCTAGACAATAAATAATACCTCCATTTTTTAAGGGCTTTAACTGCTGCATATAATTCCTTGTCATAGGTTGTGTACTTCCTTCTAGCCTCACTTATTTTCTCACTATAATGAGTAATGGGTTTGTCCTCCTGGTTAAGTACTACTCCAATCACATCATTGTTGGCATCATTTTTAACTTTTGGAAAGGCTTATTAAAATATGGAAGTGCAAGGACCAATTGATATGTAATATTCTTCTTTAACATATGGAATCCCATCTTAGCTTTAGTAGTCCACCAAAATGGTTGTTGATTCTTCTTAATTGTCTCCACAATTGTTGCACTCATTTTGTTGAAGTTCCTAATGAATTTCTTGTAAAAACTCGCCAAACCATGAAAAATTATAACTTCAAAAATATTTCTAGGAGAGGACCATTCAACAATAGCCTTTACGTTTTTTGGATCCATCTTCAACCCTTATCTAGAAATGACAAATCCTAAATATACTAGTTTTGACTTTGAAAAGTAACATTTCTTCAAATTTATAAGTAACTTTTCCCATTGTAATCTCTCCAACACATACCTTAAGTGTCATAGATGTTCCTCCTTTGACTGACAATAAACTAAGATTCATCTAGGTAAATAATTAAAACCTTCCCTATGAACTCTTTAAGTACCTCATTCATCAGCCTCATGAATGTATTGGGTGCATTAGATAGTCCAAATAGCATAACCATCCATTCATACAATCCTTCACTATTTTTAAAGGAAACTTTCCACTCATCTCCCTCTCTGATTCTAATATGATGGTATCCGCTTTTCAAATAAATCTTTTAAAACCAACTAGAACCACTTAAACAATCCAACAAATCATCAATATGTGGCAAGGGAAAACAATACCTGATTGTGATCTTATTCAAAGCTCTGGAGTCTATACACATGTTCCATCCACCATCCTTGGGATCAATATTGTAGGCATTACACATGGAGTAAGACTTTCTTGGATCAAGCCTTTATCCAACAACTCCTACACTTGTTTCCCAACTTCTTCACTCTCCCTAGGTGTCATCCAATAAGCAGATTTATTGGGAAAAAATTTTCCTGGTATTAAATTAATATGATGATTAATACTCCTTATAGGTGGTAGTTCACTTGGAGAATCATCCACAACAATTCCATGGTGTTCCTCCAACAATTCTTGAATATCTAAAGGCAAATCATAAATAGTAGTGGAAGTAAGAAATACTTTAGGTTTGCAAATAATAGCAAAATTTACCTCCTTTGCCTTCAGCTATTGCAAAAACTCTTTCCCACTCATCAACAAATATTTAGGATCACTGGATTCAGAAGTCCCTTCTTCTTGTAGTGGAAGCAAGTTATTTTTTATGCCATCCTTTTGAAACTTATAGATATTGTTCTTACCATCATGTACAATACTTTTTTCAAACTGCCACAGCCTACCCAACAAAATATGACACATGTCCCTCGGCATCACATCGCACAAAATCGTATCCTTGTAACTGTTAATCTAAAGCTCTATCTCACACTTCTCATTCACCAAAATTTGATATCCTTTTGGAAACAAGGACACCTTTTAAGGTGTTGGATTCTTTCTCTTCTTGAACTTCAACGTTTCTGCAACCTATATTGCCACGGTCAATCACCATGTTACAATAGTTCCCTTGAACTTTGTAAAAAGTTTAGATAAGGCTCTCCTTTAGACTAACTCAATAACGTCTTTCTCCTAATTAATCAATACTTTATTCATCATCAAGACCTCTCCTACCTATGACACATTCTCATCTTCCAATGCCTTTTCTTTCTCTCCCTCTATTGGAGCAACAACAATATTCCTTTCACATGTCTCTTTGTTCTTTGGAAAATCATATTCCATATGTCCGAGATTGCCACGCCTATAGTAACAAAAAACTCTTCCTTTAGCTCTTCCTCATCCCTTGAAAAAGGATATTCAACCTTTGGATTCTCCCTCATGATGTCGTTGTTGACTTGAGTTACTAGCTCCATCTCTTGGTGTAATAGATCTCTCTTTGTTTGTTTGCTACCCTCTTACTCTAGTAGTACTCTTACCTTTGCCAAATTTATTCCTTGCAATTTTCTCTTCTACTTTCAAAACCAATTGATATGCTTCCTCCACTATCTTAGATGATATTACACTAATATCGTATTGTATCTCCAGTCTAGGGCCATTTATGTATCTTATTGTCTTCTCTATAGACTCCTCTACATATCCTACCCTAATGTTCACTTTGTATACTCTCTGATTGTCATAACCCTTAGCCTAAGATTCTACGTACTCCTGAACAAGGTAAGCTAGTAATCTATAAACAAATACTTTCCTCTAAGTTTTGACACCATCCTGTCACAAATTTTAATCTTCTGCATGTTTTTCTCCTTCTTTATGCCTGTACACCATCCCACCAGAGAGCGCATGACCATTTAATTAAGTTACACCAAACTTAACTTTTCTCTCTTCATCCAACTCTTCATACTCAAATAATTTATCCATCTCTGTTATCCAGTCAATAAGCTCCTCTGGATTCATGCTACCTGTATAAGAAGACATATCTAGTTTTGGGTTTCATAACAGATCCCAAAACTGCTTTCAACACTTTAGCTTCTACAAGTTCTTCTACTTATTATTCTTTTGAAGATTCTTCCTCTGATGGAATCACATCTCCCTCTTCTTGTTCTCTCTGAAAACAGTATCCATTGCATCTATTCTTGCCTTCAATTGCTACATCACTTGCAATACTTATCTATTAGAAACTGACCTTTATCTTTGTCCTCTTGCACCTCGTCAAGCACCTCGATCAACTTTGGGTGGCATGATTCCTCGTGTTCCTGAAGAAAATGTGGGGTCTTCTCTGATACCACTCGATGCAAACACACCTTTGCTTAATTCCATTTAGGAGTAGTAGGACGTCTATGACCCTCTTTATAGCTTAGCATCATGCCTACATGGCTTCTTCCTTACTATATTACAACTCATGGTGGTCGCTTGTTCAAACCACACTTTTATAATTTTGGCAATGGCTTCACCTTAATCAGCACATAGTTGATGTCATGTGAACCTGAAACCTCAAGCTCGATTCAGAAAAGTGTGACTACCAAAAACTGTCAGGAAGAGACCTCCGAGCGAGGCCCACTTAGGCCTCTGCTTAATTTCTTCAGGCCGCTTTATATATCCTTGTGAAATGGAAAAGGGTGCTTGCAAAGACCATCGAGGTGAGACCTTTAGGCGAGACCCACAATTAAAGTTCTGGGACACTTTATAAAGAGCACTTGCTGGGAAGGGAGGAAACCAAGAGTCGTCGACATGGAAACTTCCGAGAAGGACCCACCTACTCACAACAGGTCAATGTATATAGTTGAACACTAAATAAAATATCTATGGAAACAACTATTAGGCAAATCCATCATCAATTTTCAACCTCATTCGAATACTGCACTGTCAAGTGATGGATCCCTACGGAGAATGATTTTTTTATTATCTCTTGCATTGTTCTCTATAATGGCTCGACTCCTCTATAGGTTTCACCTTTGTGCGCCTTAATACCTCTCAATGGACCTCCTGTAATCTAGTCATATATATATATATATATATATATATATATATATATATATATATATATATATATATATATATATATATATATATAGTCTTATAAACTCACCCTGTCGATAAGATTATGATGCTATTACAAATGGGACTGTGCATCAATCATAAAAATATTGCAGAAGGGCTGATTATCGGGAAAAAAATTGCACCCCACACTTGCACTTTTTTCTTATTAAAATCAAAATAATATATATATTACATTATGGTTTCAGTCCATATCCATGAATATAGGATCAAAATACCATTTTAGGGAAAAAGAAAAAAACTACAGCCATTGCAAAAAAATTCTTAATTTAAAGAATACAATAAATTCTCTCCTAACAAACCATTTAATGAGGAACCAACTCCTCCAGTAAATTCTTTCGACCTCTCAGTCAATGGAATTTCATTGGTTCCTCTACATCAATTAGCTTCTTATTAGCGATAATAAGAACACGCAATAGATCTCATGATCTTCAATGAATATGGAAAAAGTATTCCATTCATATTATCCATTATTTACACTCCAACGTATGTGGAAAACAATGCACAATGACTTTAAATTACTAAGAAGTTGAGATAAATATGATGTTTTCCTTTTCCATTGCATCCCCAAATAGATGTACATATTTGATTTTATTATTTTAGAGACTCATCTCCTATGGATCACTACCATTAAGCTTCAATTCCTCCCTTCACCATGTCTCTCATACCATGTTAAGAATTGAACACAAGCATAAGTGAGTCAAAATATGGAGGAAAGGCTTAAGCCACCTTCAACCCTTGTATTGATCGCATCATCTATATTTATAACACATGAATTTTACCATTCCATATCTAAATCTCATTGATAATTCATTAATGGATCATAAAAAATAATCTCATCAAAGATAAAGATTAACAAATCATATCAATGTGGTCTTAAACTTGTGATTGTCTAGAGACTAACAATCTAACATAAGTTCAAAAAGGAGAAGAATCCAAAAGGAAGGGATAAATAGAACAAAGGAAAAATTTGAAAAAAAGGGGGATAGATCGAATACTTTGAGGAGATGAATGAAACACCTGAATTAGAGATTAGGGTTTATCCCGGAATCAATACCCATCCACATCAAATCTATTAGAAGCTCCACTTTGGTTAGGATCGATCACCAAAATAAAGCAATCAGAGAATCAAGGAGAAATAAAAAGTTTGAACCAAAATGACAGAAACAAAAATTGGAAAGGAATAAAAGTTTAAAGGGGGGGTCCATTTGGAAATTAAGGTCAATTTCCAGATTTGGCAATGAAGAATAAATCAAAGTAGAAGGAAGGTTTCATTTAAGGATCAAGGACTATACAAGTTATAATCAAGGAAGATTAAAGAAATGAAAACTTGAGAAAGAGAAGAAATAAAGACTCTAATGTGGAAGATAACTCAAGAAAATAATTAAGCCAAAACCAAAAAAGTGAAACCTAATGGCACATTTACTTTAACCATCTAAAAGAATAAATGAGTGCAACAAGGTAATGGGGAATACAAATTTATGTGTTGTCCAAAATAAATATGCATACCTAGACAAAAAAAAAAAAAGATGAAGCCCCAAGTTTTGCTCAAAACTCCAAGGGTTGTTGGTGGGCACAATAATAGTGATATGATGAGATAGTCTAAGAGTTCATGAGTTAACACTTAGTCACATTTTTTATTTAACATGAAGCCAAAATTTTAAGAAAAAAATTATACTTTGGAATTCAAACAAATGGATTCTTCAAGTCCTCCCTATAGGATGAATACATAGTACTACAATCACATAACATTAATGATCTTGCAACATTTACAAAAGATAGACTTTTGGAGTTGGTTTCTTTTAATGCTTCACCTGATGTTTTAGGTACTAATCATTGTCACAAGGAATTACTTTAAAATGAGTTTGAATATATTGAGGATTGATTGTTTCACTTTTCTATGGTGTTGCTCCATTACTCATGAGCATCCACGACCTTGGTGGAGTCACACTGGCATCATAGACTTTGATTCACTACCCATGAGCATTCATAGCCTCAAAAGGGAGTTATTTGCATGTCCCCTTTACAAACTAATCTCCTTTCCTAATTCATTTTCTTTGAATAATGGATAGGGGAAGTATAAGTTCTTAGACATTTACAAGGATAAATTCCTATAATAATGAAATTATTTGCCATGCCTTAACAATAATATGCCTAAAATATTTGTAAACTTTGGATGTCTAACTAAACATATTTCACATGGTGTGCTCATTTAATGTGCATGGATGATATTTTCAAATTGGTTATATCACCTCTTAATTGAACTTTCAAGCTCTTCTAGGAATCATCTATTTCGGGAAGCCCCATTTCCACCATTGTTTTCACTTTCAAGAAGCGTGGAATATTTACTCACATCTTCATATATAAGTTATGACTAAGGAATAAAATGGGAGATTTCAAGGTCTTACAAGTGTGATTTATTTTGTCAAATCCATGCACTTAACCCTTATGGGAGATAGTAAATAGTCAACTAGTATACAAACCACAAAGAAAAAAATTCATTTCAAAAGAAAGAACTACACATCAAACTTTCAAAATAAAATTAAATCTATTTAAAATTAAATTAGAATAAAAAATTATTCTAAAAATTCATAACTCAAATTAGTAAATAAATGGAAAGTAATACCAATAAAATGAAGATTATTATATACATGCCATACAATGTTACTAAATTACCAAGAACTATAACTTCAAAACAAGAATCCTAGCCCAAAAACCCCCCATTTTTTCAAAAAAAAAATGAAAAAACACACTGAAATTAAAAATTGGTGATGCTGCATCATCCCTTTTTTTTAACGGTTAAAAATCCAACAATTTTTAGCCATAGTATTAAAAAACAAAATCATGATCATGAAAAACCTTCACATTCCAATAATTTTAACCATTTTGCTAAAAATTAAATTGCATGGTCAAGTCCCACTAGCACAATCGGTTGAGGAAGGACCTCATTAGCAAGGTAATCTAGGATCAAACCTCATGGGGGGGTGGTTGTTCCTTGTGCTAGGGGGAGGAGACATGCTAAAAAATCCAATCAGCTAAGGGCTAGTGTGGCCCAGGCCGGGTGCAATCCTCGAGTGACTTTTATGACTTAGATGCCTCTGGGTCACGACTCCTCAAGCCACAAGTCAAGCCTAAAGGATCATAGACAACTTGAAAAAAAATCAAATACCATGACTCCAAAAAACATAAAATTTACATAAATTTCTGACATTTTTCAATTATGTAATTAAAACCAGATATCACGAGTATAAAAAAACCTCCAAATTTCAACATATTCCAACCATGACATTATATACCAAACATCATGACTAAAAAAGACCTTTAACATCAACATCTAAATCAAAGAGTCACATTTCCAAGAGCAATTCTTTTCAGGGCTAAAATTATAGCTCATTTGAAATCTTAGCTAAAGACAACTTCACCCCTTTTCAATGGGGCACAAAAAATGTTTTTTTTTTTTTTCCTTAAATATGACTTATGAATCCATCATTAGTGTAAAAAATCATGAAAATCACCCTTAAGAAATGAAGTAATGCAATTATTGTTTTAAAATTTTAATCTAAAACATGAAAAATATATTTTTTATTTTTATAAGAATTAAATAATAATAAAAACTTCTTTCTAAAACCAATAACTTTTTTTTAATAAAGAATGATTAAATACAAAAAAATTAAAGCAATTAGATTAAAAATATATTTATAACATAATAATTAAAAAATCTATATCTTGTATGGGGTGAATAAGGTGGAAAAGGAAAGGGGAGCGTGTTTCCATCACCCCACCAACCCACGAGCTAGTGGGACATAGCAACACGCTCTTCCAGAGAATTTTTATTGATATATATATCAAGACAACTATTGGCACAGGGTGCCACCCAACGGGCCTGCTCTGCATTCAATGCCATGGTTGGTTGTTGTCTAGGTAAATCCTCTCCGCGGACAGAGATGATCCCTCTAGCCCAATGAGTGGGACTAGCAACTAACGTGACAATCTACGAGACACTTTCCTAAATTACAAGTGAAATGAAAGAAGAGGAAGGAAACCTACCTCATTCTGATGATATAACACACTCCTTTGTTGAAGATATTAATCGCTTGCTCTTTAGGCTTAGTTTTTACTATTCACATTGTCTGAACACCTACCTAAGAGGCCAAAGACACAACAAAGCATACAAGTACAACAAGCATAATCAAATGTAATCCACTTAACAAATCAAGGATCATTAAGATAAATGATGCATTGACACAAGCATTTATGGAAATTGAACCAACATTTGTATCTATTAATGAATGAAAGAGGAAGCATACAACCTAAGCCTTGATGTTAATAAGCCTCCTTGAGTGAATGTCCAAGTCCAAGCTCAAGCTCCACAAGCACTCCTTCTCCAAGCCAAAGTGAATAACCTGTAGGCACTATCTCAGCATAAGGGTGCATATAATTAGAGAACAACCATTTGGGAATGGAAGAGGATGAACATATAGGCAGGGAGAGGGAGTTAGGATCTCTCCAAAGATAGGCAAGGCCCTCATCTCAAGGACAAAGCTCATAGGGATAATATCAAAGGGAAATATTGGGAGAATTTGATCACATCCACAATGAACAACCTCTAGCTCATCGTTCTAGGAGCCTCTATATCATGAAGCTTCTTGTCCTCTTTGGGAAAAAATTCCTTTTAGGGATCAACGTGAGTATCCAAGTAAAAACTATGCTGCCAAGGCGAGGCTAGTATGGTGCAACTTGCCATCAACACAAGTTTCCAATGTTACAGTCGTGCTGACCCTCAAATTAGGGTTTTTGATCTTACCTCTTCAGGGAAGGCTCAAGGCATGTTTTCATTAGTTCTTTAGGGAGGATCTGGATTGCATATCAGGATGGGTACACTGCATAATTTCCATGTTTTGGGCACTCTGGGGTATGACACAAGGAGTGCAGGAGGCATGACAAAATATTGTGTAACAGATGCCCCCTAAAGCGTGAAGGCAGAATAGGAGTGACGGCTAAGATTCTTTACGAGCTTTTACAAGTATGAGAACAAACACTGTCAGGAGGCTTGCAAATCAAGGATGCATATACATATACATATCTGATATCAAAACATGAATCTACAATATGGACACAACCATATGGATAGGAAGGACCATGTGAAAATATCCATTGTATGGACATAGCCATCCGAATGAAAGGGATCATCTAGAAGTCTAAGATCCAAGGTATGGACATAGCCACCCGATATAGAAGGATCATCATCATCATAAATATAAGTTCCCACGGTATGTTCGTAGCCATCCGTATAGAAGAAACATGTATACAATCATGAACAATACATAACTCCACGTAGCCTAAGTTATATCATACAAACTCAGGGTCTTGCACTCCATCCCAAGCCGATCAAAGTATGACTTCTAACATGTGAATGAATGTATCGAAGTTGAACATGCTAGAAAACCACCTGACTACCGGCCAATTATGTGGACCATTAACGGGCACAAGAGAAACCACCAAAAATGAAAATGGTCCTCAAGGTACAACTGTACAATCTGTGAATGTGAAAATGAAGTTGAAGTAGAACACTCGTGGAATCATCCAATCAAAGGCCAATGATGAAAACTTGTTGTCAGATGCAAAGAACTTGACATTAAGGCATGAAATCTCTAAGATACTAAAAGGGGGTCTCTGAGTCATCTTCTTGGATAATGAGTTGAAGTCGATAGGAAGTGAACCATGGAAGGAGGGCCATAATTATTCCCTCATCATCGACACAAAACAAGGAATAAAGTGGAATAAATGAGTATGATCCAATACTGTAGCAAAAGGTCAGAGAATGTATAGGTAATAAATTGCAGATAGGACTTTTCTTGAACATATCGGCGACGCAACTATGGAGTGTGGCAGCATTTGACTCAACATAAGACCAAGGGTCATGATGACAAAGTGGAATAGTCAAATGAGAGGAAAAACAGACCACCCATACCTAGAAAGACAAGTGACTGAGTGAGGATATCCCAAACCCGACATGAGAAACAGATGAGTGTTATGTTCAAGAGCGACATGCTTCCTATACAAGAGATGTTTCACTTTCATTTTTCCCCACTATTTCTAGCAAGTACCCTAATTATTTTTAATCACAAGCTTGAGGGGGAGAGCATATGCTTGTCGTATAAATTCATTCTTTGAATGAATCCATCCTAGTAAGTTTTACGAGTCCTAAGAAGGAGAAACTCAGTCTCTTCATGGTGACAAGCCTTTCTTCGTTTAACTTTTACGAGTCTGACGAAAGATTAACTCGGTGTCTTTTTCATATTTAAAGAGTTTGAAAAAGAGACGAAAATGAAAACTCCATCAGGTCCTTTTTTGTAATTTTTCTCTCGAACCCTAAAAGGTAGAAAACAATATTCGAGAGAACCCCTTGACCATGTCAGCCAAGGTGTTCATTTTTCGTAAATAGTCAATCCCAACCTGAAAAATGGGTAAACATATACTAAGACGACACCAATTCATTTAATTTAGTGAGTTAGAAAAGACAATTACTCGATGATCTTTTCATTTTTCCAGAGTCGAAAAAGAGCTAAAAGGTTACTTTTTTATGGAAGAACGAGTGGTATAAAAGGATAGCAACTGGTTTCGGTGATGATGGAATTGCTCAAAACATGTAAAGGTCAAGAGATTGGCTAATAAGACCACTCATCGCAAATGTTCCTCAGGCAAAGGTGAAACAACCAAGTGAAATCATATGATTGACCAAAGAGATGGTGATGATGGAATGAACAAACCAAGGCTCATATGGCAAAAATCAACTAATAAAAATGGCAATCACAAAATGTAAAGTGGGAATGGTTTCATTTTTACACAAGCTTGAAACATGAGAAACTATGATTGAGTATACTTGAAGAGGGTTTCATTTTCTCACAAGCTTGAAACAAAAACAAACTATGTTTGGATTTGGTTTCATTTTTACACAAGCTTGAAAAAAAGATAAACTATGCTTGAGATAACTTTTCATGTCCCCAACATAATGACTCAATTCAAGGTACATTCCCCCCGAGCTTCATTTCATTCACCTAAGTATAATACGAGCTACTAATAAGTGGATCGAATGAAGGTTCACTTATGCAATCAAGTGAAAGACTCGACTTGGATTTTATGAGATCTAATCAAAGACTTGAATTGGAAGGGGATTTGTTTCATTTTTTAACGAGCTTGACACAGGAAGAGAACCATGCTCATGCCACCTTGTTTCATTTTTTAATGAGGTTGACATCGTAAAAGAACTATCCTCATATCCCTTGTTTCATTTTTTAGGGCGCTTGAAACAAGACAAGCAATTCTGCTCCAAACCCTTGATCGCAGACCAAAAGATACATGGCTTCCAAGAGTTTCTCATCAGATGGGAAAAAAACACTCTGGAAGGGATACATCTCTAGGGATCCAAATGAAAAGTTAGGCTCCAATGCCCCCAGTACATGATGTACTAAATCAACTACTAGATCATCAGTAGATGTGGCAATGAACAAGGGGCTATGTAATTAACCTATGGCGGGGGAGATACCACTTGCACATAAGAACCATCTAGGGATGATGGTTGATTGGGAGTTGATTCAAGACCAATGAATGTAATATGATAAATGATCACAATCATTCCTTCATGTGTGAAACACATCACTCAAAAGAGGGAAGAGTCAAGAGCTCCCACGACATAAACATAGTCACAGCCAAGGAGTAGATGTTTAAATAGACAGCCTTTCCTCCCAAAGTAATAGGTAACTTAGGAGGGATCTCTAATGGTTGACTGGTTCCTATGTTAAAAGCTAACAGATTTTGGGTGACGGGGACAAACTGAGCAGAACCTAAAGCTTTCCAAGCAGTTGAGGACAGGATGCTAACAAATGTGCCCTCGTCTATGACTATTCTAGGTACAACCAGATGGTAAGCATGTACTATAATCTGGAAAGGCACATAAGACAGAAGGTGATATCCTTCCAATCGACTCCAATCAGAAGAAGTGGCCAAACTACTTGGGGACATGTCGTAGGAACTGGGGTTATACCCTCTTACTCTATGTGAATAGGAGAAATTCTCTCATGCGCCTCAGGAGTGAGATGATTTCCCTCCAGTTTATTTTAAACTAAAGAAACCAGAACAACCTGAGCACTACAAGGTTCAATCTCTACCAAAAAGGTACAGTTAACTAAAGGTGGAACCAGGTCTAGCATTTTCTCAACCAATGGTTGGTCGAGAACAGACTCACGAGACTCACTTTTAGAGAGAATGGGGTTGGCCAAAGATATTTTTTTATCAATCACTGGATCAACTAGCAAAGGATTAGGGGAGTGCTTTCGATAACCAACCAGAAGACGAGGTTGGGAAGCAGTAAGGTTTTCCAACTCTTTGGAAGCTTCATCCATAAGAGGACAAAGGTGAATGGGATGATTAGCTTCACACAACTTATAGGGAAATTTGAATTTTCCCTTTTTCCCATGGACCTTATTACCACTAGTTGATAACTTATCATTAGCATGATCTCCAGAGGTTGATGACAAAGGTCAATGTGAACCTATGGACCACACTTCTAAGACCTTGGGAATACTAGGAAAATTTCGAAGAAGGTGGTCACCCTTACATAACATGCAAGGGAATTTACTTTTGGGGGCTAGTTGGAATATTTTTCTTCATTACTTGCATCAGTATAAATGGTTGCTTGGTTTCCCCCTTTCTTATTTGTCTTCTTCTTCTTCGTCCTCTTATTCGTCTTCTTCTTAGATTCTTAGTTACTAAAATCCAGACTTTCACCAGTTGAAGAAGAATAACGGGTTGAAGAAATAGGTGAGGAAGGCGAGGGGCCAATTTTAAGATCAACATGTGGTTGATGTTTTTCAGGTGGAGGAGAACTTGGTTGAAAAGTAGTTTGGACACTCAGAATCACCGAGGTCAAAAATAACCAAACTGGCAGACCAATGGTCAATCTAGGAAGGGACAACGTTGTGATATAAGGAGCACCAGTATTTTCCAAAGAAGGAAAAGGACTAGGATTCTCGTTAGAGGGGTTTCCCTGACTCGTAGACTCAGGAAATGTTGCCATTGGTATCAACCTAAGATCTACTAAGGAGTATTTCCACATGAAAGATGTTTTTCCATGGTCAACTAATAGATTTTAGAACTTCAAAAAAAAATCAAAAAGGGGTAATCTAGGAAAAAATGTTTACCAAGTATCCATGAACTAATATATACACCTTAGCTAAAACCAAGGACTTCACATACGATGACAAATCTCCCTGAATGTTGTGTTTGATGTATCACATTTACAAGGTGGCTGACTCAGTTACCTATGGGTAAAGTATAACAACCTAGTGGGGTCTCCCAATATATACTCAACAATACGGGGAGCACAAGCCCATGTTAGCATTGTCTAATGCATAACTATTCAGTGGGAGCGTTCCCATATGCTTTCCATATTGAAGTGCCTCCCATATACCCAAAAGTATTGGAGAACCTTCGATATACTTCCGTACTAGAACAAGATTTCACCCCAGGGATACAATGCATGTAGTTCATGATAGATGCTATGTTTAAAGACGTCAGAACATGTCTCTAGCCTAAACCTCTAGATATTTGTGTTAGGTTACAAATGCTCCTTAGGTTAATTGAGGTAAATTTTAAGTTTATCTTGAATTAGGTTACAATTTTATGGCTCAACGATGTCACCTGAATTCCTATAATGTAACTAAATGAGAAAAAATGAAATATTTTCATTCGATGAAGGCTAAACTAATGAGGGAAGAGAGACAATCAAACAATGCATCAATCAAGAAAAATGCATCAAAACATAACTCTTTATCTTTTCCAATACAAGATGTAAAAATGAAAAACTACTCTTTCACTTTCATTAACAAATGCAATGCCAAAATGAAATCCTATGAGAAACAAAAAATCTCTTTTCTTTCACTAAGATGCACTAATCTTTTTGTTCTTTTCCTTTCACTTTGATTCAAAAATGAAAACTAATGCATAAGCAAAGGGAAAAACACAATCCAAAACAACTAAAATGAAAATTTCATTCACTTTTGGTTTCGAATACAAATCGTTTCAAAAATACTTAAATGAAGAAGTCCTTTCACTTTTCATTTCGAAACGATGAAATCAAAACAAGCATTCACTTTCAGTTCCACCAAAGAAAACAAATATAATCTAAGTTTCACAATGGAGTAAAAGCAATTTTCAAAATACCAAAATGATCCAACACTAATGAAAATAACTTCACACGCATGAACCGAAAGAAACTTAAAAATGGTGTCCTGACAACGGCAAAACTCCTAAATGGAAGCAATCAATCTCACAGAGACAAGCCAAGTGATGAGTGAAGGGTGACCTATACCTAGAAACCCTAGAAGGAAATCAAGCTTCAAACACACATCAACAAAAGCCAAGAGATAATTGCAATCAAAAAAGGACAACAATCAAGACAAACACATTGTAATTACATTGGAAAATCACTCACAGAGTTTGAAAACCACTGAAAACAAGAATAACCCCTAATTTTCTTCTATCCTCTAGGATCAACACGCGTGTTAAAGGAAAAAGGGTGATGAAAGGTAGAGCAACGTGACTGTAAGTTCAAAATCAGCGCTGGCAGCGCTTCTATCAAAGTAGAAAAAGTGTTGGACGAGGAAAATAAGGAAAAAATACAAAATCCTAAAAATCACAGCAAGCCCAACACTCTCAAGAAAAAACCAATGGCTACATAAATCTATAATGATGCATACAAGCCAAGAAATTGACGATTGCTCAAACTCATCAGAGAAGTTGATCGAAGGAATGGATGGAAATGTTATAGCCTCCCCGGTGGAGTCACCATTCTATTGTCTAGGTAAATCCTCTTTGGGGATAGAGATGATCCCTCTAGTCCAATGAGTGGGACTAGCAACCAACGTGACAATCTACGAGACACTTTCCTAAATTACAATTGAAATGAGCGAAGAGGAAGGAGATCTACCTTGCTCTGATGCTATAACAATATCCTTTTTTGAAGATCTTGATTGCTCACTCTTCAGGCTCAGTCCTTACTGTTCATAGCATCAAAATACTTGCACAAGAGGCCAAAGTCACAACAAAGCATACAAGTACGACAAGCATAATCGAATGTAATCCACTTCAAAGATCAAGGAGCATTAATATAAATGATGCATTGACACAATAATTTATGGAAAGTGAACTAGAAGTTGTATATATTAATGAATGAAAGAGGAAGCATACAACCTAAGCCTTGATGTTAATAAGCCCTCCTTGACTAAATGTCCAAGTCCAATCTCAAGCTCTCCAAGCACAACTTCTACAAGCCAAAGTGAATAACATGTAGGCACTATCTCAGCATAAGGGTGCAAATAATCATAGACCAACCATTTGGGAATGGAAGAGGATGAATATATAGGCGGGGAGAGGGATTTAGGATCTCTCCAAAGATAGGGGAAGGCCCTCATCTCAAGGAGGAAGCTCATAGGGATAATATCAAAGGATAAAATTGGGAAAATTTTACCAAATCCACAATGAACAACCTCTAGCTTGTCATTATGGAAGCCTCTAGCTCACAAAGCTTCTTGTCCTCTTTGGGAAAACTTTCCTTTTAGGGATCAGCGCAAGTATCCTGTTAGTGTCAGTCTTTCCAGCCTTCCTCCAGTGATCAAATATGCTCTTACAAAGTGATTTTGAAGTGTCAAGGTCAAATTTTGTCATTTCAGTGAGTCTTCAAGCAAAATTTGGTCACTAGGCATTAGGTCTAGGGTTTGCTCTCACTCTTTTCAAAGTTGCCCAAATGCCAATCTATGTCACTATTCAGCTGAGTCTATCATCATTCATAGGTTTTTCATTATCATCTTAGTGTCTAATGAGTCATTTTACACCTTGTTCATGCTTCAGTTGCACCTAGGCAAGGTCATTTCTCTCTCCTAGGGTTTTGAAGGAAATTTCTCTTGGACGGTCAAATCATCGGAAAAACTTGTTTCTTGATGTTCATACACCTTCCCCTACCCTTAAACTACCTTACCAAATGCTTCCCATCACTGAGATCCCCAAAATTCCTCATTTTCGCACAAACCCTAGTTTCTAGCTACAACCTGGCAATTTTCTAGGTTGGGCCTGTGTTTTTCCCTTTTGGACCCCTTCCCCTCACTCAATCTCTGAGATTCAACTTTCCCCTACTTCCTAACATCGCTCCCTACTTCCAAAAATTTCCCCAAGAATTTAGAAGCCCCTTATCCCCTTCATTTCGCTTCATTTCGAAAAAATTCCTTGTTTCACACATCGGGATAAGTTTCACTGAAAATATTTTTTAGAGAAATAAAAGATGAATTTTGGAAACTGAGAGAGGTTTTTGTCCACAAAATTCCAAAGAAGAAAAACCTCCTTCACTTTTTGCACAGGTGTCATGTTTTGAGAGAAATGTCAAGAATACCATTGCCTCAGGAGAATCAAAGACACCTCTGAAGTGACCTTGGGAAAATCAAGTTTTCTCCTAGCTTGGTTGGCCAAATGATTTTCTTGATAGATAAAATGATAACTAGACACAAATATATTTTCAATGAGATATCATGAGCTAAATTTGGGGTTGAGAAAGGCATTCAAAAATTGACTGCAACAACACTCTTCCTTGAGGCAGCCTCATTTGGCACTTTTTGACCAGTCTTGGGAGATTTGATTTTTGACAGGAAAAATGAACTTAAAATTGAAAAATTGCAGTTGGGTTGGAAATTAGACTCAAATAAATTTCCAACGAGCTATCCTGCACCCAATTCTGACACCCGGAAGGCCTCCAAAAGCCTCCTGCAAAAGCGTGCGACCTCTTGGGTGGGCGCGACCTCTCCAGAGGGTTCCGACAGTTAGAAAAATACAAGGGCGCGACCTCTCGGGAGTGCGCAACCTCTCAGTACATGACTGGTGTATTTCATTTCAGATTTTTGAAGGATGAGTATGTTCCCTTGATGAAGCTCATCATGTGCTATTTCACCTGTGAGGGTAGATTTTCACGTTTGTTTTTCTACCATATTCGTGTGTTGATGCATTTCACACAGGTACGGATGATGAACATACCATTTTTCATATGCCGGAATATTGAGAGGATGGTGCCATTGGTGCAGAGAAAGAGTCTAGCACAACAACATAGGAGCCTCTATCATTATGGTTTGATTCAGCTTGTGGTCATGCATCAGTTGGCTCAGCATGGCATCCCATGGGAGGAGTTCATCTCCCGAGAGTTCTTCACAAGTACACCACCACATCCTGAGATTGTTCATGAGGAGGGAGGACCATCACAGCAGCATGATATCCCTGAGACTAGACATGTCAGTTCTCCTCCATTGGTCACTTATCAGAGAGGCCACAGGGCCTTATTTGCAGCAGCTAGGCGAGTATTATCTCCACAGCAGGTGGAAGGGGTCTCGCCTTCTTCATCAACACCGCGAGTGTTATCTCCACACCAGGTGGAAGGGGCCTTGCTTCCGATAGCAGCACAGGTATCAGAGAGGGGCAAGCAGCCCATGATTGAGGAGGGATTGTCAGGTGATCCAGATATTGACATCATTGATCTTGACGCCTGTTCTCCTAGCTCAGAGCTTAAGGAGATCATTCGAGAGCAAAGGACCGAGAATGAGTTGCTGCACAAGAAATTGCAGATGGCAAAATGGATAATTAACTATTTAGAGCAGCACAAAAAACAGTTGGAGGATGAGCACGAGATTTATGAGCAGCGGAAGATTCGTGAAGACCGGGAATTGGCTCGTAGAAGACCCGGTGATTTGAAACCCATAGATCGAGAATCTATGCTTATTCGGGTCAATGCTCATTTGGAGAGGTTGCTGGCCAAGGCCAATAGAGATAAGGACCTGCTTCAGAATATGAAGAACCACTATTGGGCCCGAATGCACGTATGCAAGGCAAGAATGAAGGTGCTCCAAGGACGGTTGGCCAAGGCACTCAAACGAAGAAAAATGCCTAATCCCCTCCATATTTTGGCTGAGGCTTCCTTGAAGGAGCATGGTGCTAAATGACTCAACCTCAGAACAAATTTCAAAAAATTTTGAGCAATTTTGGTCATTTATGAATTTTTTGGGCAAAAAACAGGTTTTTGCTCCCGAGAGGTCGTGCACCGTGCGCGACCCTTTAGATTGGCAAGTCCATATCAAGAAAAGTTTGCATTTTTGGATTTTTCATGCAAAAATACACTTACCCAGAAAAGATCAAGAAATTTCACCAAGTTTTGAGCCTCTAGAAGGTCCAAAAACAAGCAAAAAATGACTTTCTGCCACCTTTTTGACACACATGAAGAAGTCTTGGGAGATTGCAATTTTGGAGGGGAAAATGGACACCAAATTCAGAAATTCCACTTGGGTTGGAAAGTAGACATCCCTAAATTTCCAACAAGCCTACTCTTGCCTCATTTGGACATCTGGAAGTGCCTCAAAATCTGCTCCAAATGTGCACGACCTCTTGAGAATTAGTGCGCGACCTCTTGGGCAATTTTCACAGGAATTCATCTACAGCTCAGGAATTGGCCCAGCTTTGACCAATTTTGACTTGGGATGGGATTTTTCACCCTCTTTGATGTAATTAATGTATTTTCATGTTGACATGACACTTATTTACCTATTCTAGAATATTCATTCATGAAATAGCAAACATTTAATGAATGAATTGGTTTCCTAGCTTATAGAGGCAAGTTGTTTTGACTGCTTAGATTTTAGTGATCAGTTTGGAATTGGTTGAAACAACTCCTAGGATAGTGAGCTCGACCCCTAGAGGCAAGGAAAGATGCTAGCTTGCCTATATTATGTACTTTCTTAGTCATTTTCATGGTTGGACTAAGGTTGGACTCTTGAGGGAGAAAGCTTCTAATGTATTGCTCATTGTATCTTTGCAATTTTTGGCTAAGGAAGACCAGGGTTTTGCAGTCCTTTTTGGGATTCTTGTGGTTACATGTATTGATGGTGTGCTTCTCATTGTACTTGTAAGTTTTTTATGGGAAATCATCTTCTTGTTTTTTCTTCTGCAAATTAGGCAAATGAAGTGTTAAGGTAGAATTCATGGTTGCTATGCTCTGCCTTTAAGTTTGCTTAATATCAATGTTTTCAGCTGTATTCATGGTGCTTGCTTGCTCTCCTTAGCTTCTCACTAGTCATTCTCATCCATCCACATCTATCAAAGGCATCAATACAGTCTCCTACCTTGCCCCAAAGAACCCCTGCGAAAACTGTGTCCAATCCCCGCACCCAAAATTGCCTTTCCTCAATTTTCCACCAAAACCCTAAAAATCCCTAAATCAAACCTTTTTATCAGTTTACTAGCCTAAAATCAGTGTTTCCACATTGGTTATCTCGCCCATTGAAAATCTTTACCGAGATAGACC
>APFE031580406.1:0-24568 GCA_000404065.3 Pinus taeda | reverse complement strand
GCCAAAGTGAGGTTATCCTTTAAGGGTTGGAGAACTTGTTGTTGATGCTTGATGTTATCTTCCACTGCTTGAACCTTAGAATGATTGACCGAGACTTTTTGGAGATCTGGATAAATAGATGATTTTGTTGTTTGAACCTCTAGTGGACATAATTATGAAATTACGCCCCATTATTCTTTATTCAGAAGTTTTTTCATGCCATTAGAGCTGATTATCATTCCTGGTTTCCCTGTGATACCCCTTAATTCAACTTTCTTTCCTTCCCAAAAAAAAAATCAAGAAAAGTTTTTGAAAATTGAAATCTATCGTACCGAAATATTGTAATCATTGGACTCTTACTACAACATCAACACCGCCCATTGGAATGGAAAGCACTGAACTATTCAATACATACTCTCCCATGGATAGCTTGATATTATGGCACTTTCCATAGAAACTTATGGTTCCTCCATTTGCAACCATCGCTTGATAGTCTAGTGCTAGATATGGGAAGAGATTCAATTCCTCAGCTATTATACAACGAATAAAATTATGGGCACTACTTGAATCAATCAACACTATTACCTTTTTTTTCTTGATATGCCCTTATATCTTAAGAGTTTGAGGAGTGGTAATTTCTTTCAATGCATTACAAGATATGGTCATATTCATTTCTTCTTTCTCGGGGTTGGTTCCTGCTGTATATTCTCTTCTTTTGACGTTTCTTGTGCCTTTTCTTCCTCGTCTTCCCAATCTATGTAAATTAATTTCTTCTTGGCACACTTATGAACTTTAGTGTATTTACTATCACAACTGTAACAAAGACCTTTTGCTCTTTTCTCTTCCAATTTTTGTGGTGTCAACCTTGTAGGTTGTGGAAGGCTAGGAGCAACAACACTTGCATACTTATAGTTGTGAGTGATAGGATTCATTCTTGTCATAATTTTTCTTTCAATTTTTCTTGCCAACCTGAATGCCTTCTCTAATGAATCAGGTTCCCAAAGGCAAACCTCATGTTGGATGTTATCTTTTAAAGTCCCCATGAAGACATAAATCCTATGCTCCTTTGGAATATCATTTACCCTTATATTCAAGTTTTGGAAGTCCTCAATGTTCTCCACCATTGACCCCTTTTGTTTGAGATTTATCAATTGGCTAAAGAATGTGCTTCTCTTTGTATCATCATAATTTTCTGTCATTTACTCTGCAAAAATTGATCATGTGACAAGTGATTTACGATAAAAAAGCCATCTATAACATACAAATTGATTTGGTTCTAAATATAAACATGCAATATGTACCTTTTGTGAGGGTTTCACATCATGTAGATCAAAATATTGTTCCATATGTTGTATCCAAGTTATCGAATCCTTACCATCAAAATCCATCATATCTATCTTTGAAATGTGGTGGTTCTTAAACCCCGCATTGGAGTCTCTAAAATTGTAATTGATACTCCTTTTTTCTCCATCATGATTTTCACAGATTGCCCTGTCACCACTTGGATGCCTTTCTTCTAGCAACTTTGCCAAACCTTCCTTCAACCCTTCTATCTTGGCATTCATCATTGCTTCCATGTTTTATTTTAAACCATAATTCAAAAATTCCATGTCCCTTTTTATACCATCTATCTTAACATTCATCATGGCTTCCAATTCATTTTTGTTACTTTTTGCAAGAGCAAAATTTGTTGCACTTGGTCTCATAATTTTGATATATCATGTTGCATTTCTTCCTCTTCTTCATGCATCATAGTAGATCTTTCAGGTAAGAGGTTTCTTACTAAGTGTTTCTATTTTCTTTCTTTGGTTCATGAATTAATGAGATTTGTGCTTCACTATTCCCTTTGAATCAATTCAAACTAATTTTTCAAACAAAACTTATGCAAATTAAAAAAAAAAAAATACACCTTTGTCTTGCTTTGTTGGAGATCTATATTGAATTTGTTGTATATCTTAAATTTCTGATCTCCAAGTTCTGAAATTTTGTCCTATGGTATACCTCTGAGTATTATTGCCAACACCATAAGTCTGATCAAGATTGGATTCTCCAAGAAATATTTATGCCCAATCTCCCACGATGACCTAATTATAGACGTGTTCAGTAGAGAGAATTTGTACGAAGTCCCACGTGTCATTGTTTCGATGTTCATCCCTTAAAATGATACCCAAAAATCTGTAGTCCATCCTCTTTCTGTCACATTTTACGATATTTGAATAATATGCTCAAAGAGAAAACTATGATGATTTTCCCAAGGTCACCTATTTCAGATGCAATTCTAGAGATTGCAACAACCCTACCTTCACTGGATCATATCTCTGAAAATACAAAGATACAAGATCTGAAATTAATACAGGATTTTTACCAAGATTTTGGCTCCGTTGGGTTTAAATTTCCCCTTCTTACACTTCATAGGAAAATTTTTAGAGTGAAAATCCCATGGTCTCCTATTTGAAGTAGCAAAACCCTAGCATACAAAGATCTGATACCAAATGTTATGCAACCAACCCACAAAATAGAAGGAGAAATAGATCAATGAATTAAAAATTAGCCTCTTTGAGGGGGAGAACTCCTTTAGATTATACAAATGAACAATTATTGAATTATACAAATGACAAGACATCATTTCTATATATAGGTGTCTCAGGGGTCACAATATATATTAGGCTTTGGTGAAGCAATCGTAAACCGCATGTTTTTCCCCTTTACATTCCAGAGATGATTTTACATAGAAAATTTTCTTAATAAACAATTCGAAGAAGGATAACCCTTGAATTAAACAGATATTCCAAGAAGATCTGGCCCCAATTCCCTTTGTAGATTGGTTTGTTTACCCTTCAAAATTATAGTCATGTTAGAAAGGAACTCCAAACTTTATATGAATTGAAGCTAGCTACCATTCCTGCAAAGCCACATGATCCTTCCAAGGTGGTTGAGGATTTAGATACTAATGCAAATATCAAGAAATATGTTCATGAATCCAATCATTATGATGAGCTATTTTGTGGGTCTCTTTATTATTTATCTATTTGTAATAAGGCCAAGAAGTGGTTATGCAACCAACTCACAAAATAGAAGAACAAATAGATCAGCGACTTAAAAATTAGACTCTTTGAGGGGCAAACCTCCTTTACATTACACAAATGAGCAATTCTTGGATGATACAAATGACAAGACCTCATTTCTATATATAGGATTCTCAGGGGTCAAAATATTATCATAGCCTACATAACAATAATATTGTAAGGGCACAACAATAATAATAGTGGTCTTCTATGGGGCACAATAATAAAAATATGGGGGCTATATGGGCACAACAATACAATAAGGGGGTTGCACTAAAAACAATAAGCAGCTAAACTAGTAGTATAGGGACCTAACATGCCCCTCTCCTTCAAAAAAGTGTTTTCCTCAATGCTTGAGTAGTTTTGGATGCTTCTCTATAAAATTTGCATCCTCCCACATAGAATATTTCGTGGGCAGGTTCTTCCGCTTGATGAGATACTATGAAATTGATCGATTTCATATATGTCAGGTTCTCGTTTCCATGACTGCTTCAGGTTCCAAAATGATTTTTCCTTCCTCATCAAGTTCTAAAAATATTGTTTGAACTAGGAGCTTGCCACCTATAACCTTATTTAAGCATGAAACATGGCGAACTAGGTGCACTTGGGAAGATGCAAGAAGCTCCAATTTGTATGCCATAGTACCAATATTTTGCAATACCTTGTAAGGACCATAGTACTTTGGTGATAACTTATTATCCTTCTTAGTTTGCTTGAGGGAAATTTGTTTGTCGCCCACATCAAAAATTCTTTCTCTACAATGTTGATCTGCTTGTTGCTTCATTCGATTTTGTGCTAAAGTGAGGTTATTCTTTAAGAGTTGTAGAACTTATTATTGATGCTTGATGCGATCTTCCACTACTTGAACCTTAGAATGATTGTCGAAGATTTTGGATATCTAGAGAAATAGATGTGTTTGTTGTTTGAACCTCTAGTGAACATAATTGTGGAATTACGCCCCATTGTTCTTTCTTTGGAAGTTTTTAAATTCCATTAGATCTGATTATATTTCTTGGTTCCCTGTGATACCCTTAATTCAACTTTCTTTCCTTCCACAAAAAAATTCAAGAAACTTTCTTGAAAATTGTAAGTTATCGTACCTAAAGATTGTAACCATTGGACTCTTAGTACAAAATCGACACCACCCATTGGAATGGAAAGATCAGACTATTCAATACATATTATCCCAAGGATAGCTTGATATTATGGCACTTTCTAGTGAAATTTATGGTTCCTCCATTTACAACCATCACTTGACAGTCTGGTGCTGGATATAGGAAGAAATTCAATTCCTTGGATATCATACAATGAATAAAATTATGGGTATTATCTAAATCAATCAACATTATTACCTGTTTCTTCTTGATATGCCCTTCTATATTGAGAGTTTGAGGAGTCGTAATTCCTTTCAATGCACTACAATATATGGTTGGATTCATTTATTCTTTCTTTGGGTTGGTTCCTGGTGCATATCCTCTTCTTTTGGTGTTTCTTGTGCCTTTTCTTCCTCCTCTTCCCAATCTATGTAAATTAATTTATTCTTAGCACACTTATGACCTTTAGTGTATTTCCTATCAAAGCTGTTACAAAACCCTTTTGCTCTTTTTTCTTCCAATTGTTGTGGTGCCAACCTTGTAGTTTGTGGAAGGCTAGGAGAAATACCACTTCCATATTTATATTTTTGAGTGATAGGTTTCATTGTTGTCATAATTTTTCTTTCAATTTTTCTTGCCAACCTAAATTCCTTATCCAATGAATCAGGTTCCCAAAGGAAAATCTCATGTTGGATGTTATCGTTTAAAGTCCCTATGAAAGCATAAATCATATGCTCCTTTGGAATATCATTTGCCATTATATCTAGGTTTTGGAAGTCCTCAATGTCTCCACCATTGGCCCCTTTCGTTTGAGGTTTATCAATTGGCTAAAGAAGGTGTTTATCTTTGTATCCTCGTAATGTTCCATCATTTCCTCTGTAAAAATTGTCTAGGTGACAAGTGTTCTATGATAACAAATCCATCTATACCATATAAACTAATTGGGTTCTAAATATAAATATGCAATGTGTACCTTTTGTGAGGGTTGCACATCATGTAGATCAAAATATTGCTCCATCTGTAGTACCAAAGTTATCGAATCCTTACCACCTAAATTCCTCATATCTCTCTTTGAAATGTGGTTGTTCTTAAACCCCACATTGGAGTCTCTAAAATCGTAATTGATACTCCTTTTGTCTTCATCATGATTTTCATGGATTGCCCTGTCACCACTGGGATGCCTTTCTTCTAGCAACTTTGCCAAACCTTCCTTCAACCCTTCTATCTTGACATTCATCATTGCTTCCAATTCATTTTTTGTTACCTTTTGCAAGAGAAAAATTTGTTGCACTTGGTCTCTCAATTTTGATATATCATGTTGCATTGATTCCTCTTCTTCATGTGTCATAGTAGATCTTTCCTGCTTCTTACTAAATGTTTCTATTTTCTTTCTTCAGTTCATCAATTAATGATATTTATGCTTCACTATTCCCTTTGAATCACTTCAAACTAATTTTTCAAAAAAAACTTATGCAAATTTTAAAAAATACACATTGTTTTCTTGCTTTGTAGGAGCTCAATATTGAATCTATTGTATATCTTAAATTTCCAATATCCAAGATCTTAAATTTCATCTTGTCGTATCCCTATGAGAATTCTTTCCAAGCCCGCTAGTCTGATCAAGGTTGGATTCTACAAGAAAGAGTTATGCCCAATATCCCACGATGACCTAATTATAGATTGGTTCAGTAGAGCGAACTTGTACGAAGTGCCACGTGTTGCTATTTTGGCGTTCAACCCTGAAAACGATACCCAAAAAACTAAATGTTGTTCTCTTTTTGTCACATTTTACTATATTTGAATGTGATTCTTAGAGAGAAAGTTATGAAAAATTTCCCAAGGTTGCCTGTTTGAGATGGAATTCTAGAGCTTGCAAAAACCCTACCTTCTTCGGATCTTATCTCCAAAAAGGCAGTGATATAAGATATGAAATTCCTATAGGAGTTTCACCAACATTGTGACTCCACTAGTTTTTAATTTCCGCTTCTTAAGCTTCATAGAAAATATTTAGAGCAAAAATGCCATGGTGTCCCTTTGAAGCAGCGAAACCTAAAATCCAAAGCTCTAATACCAAATGTTATGCAGCCAGCTCAAAAAATAGAAGGAGAAATAGATCAATGACTTAAAAATTAGCCTCTTTGAGGGGGGGAAACTCCTTTACATTGCAGAAATGAGAAATTCCTGGATGATATAAATGGAAAGACCACCTTTCTATATATAGGAGTCTTAGGGGTCACAATATAATGAGAGCCTACATAACAATAATATTGTAAGGGGACAACAATAATAATAGGTGGCTTCTATGGGGCACAATCATAAAAATATGGGGACTACATGGGAACAACAATATAATAAGGGAGTTTCAATAATAAGAATAAGGGGCTACACTAGTAGTATAGGAACCAAACATCAGTTGTTGTGAGACAACTATCAACATTTATTAATCTTTAGGGACACCAGAAGGTCCACATTACCTTTACACTTTCTTAAGCTACCAAATGGAGATGGTATATCATAAAATGTTTCCAATTCTAGTTCACAACAGATCTCTCTCATATTACCACTCTTATTCAAGTTTCTTATGTCGATTCCCGAGAACCAACTATTTTGGAGAATCCATTGGTTAATGATATCATCAAAGATTGGCAAAATTTTTTAGAAATTACTTTAATGTTAATTTAACCTAGGAAAGAAGAAACATGGCTTGAAACAAATTATTCCAAAATTGTTGGACAATAGTCAATGGAGGTATCTCCTAATTCTTCAAAGACTTCTCTTACACAACTAGGTGTCATTTCTAAAACAACTATTAGCTGTCGACCTAGTTTGGAGACAATTCCAACATCTCCTACCACTGTAATTCAGTTGAGTGTTGAGGAAATTCCTCCAATAGAGGTATTTTACGGTCCTTAGCATAAGGAAATTCTGAAGAAGAGTAGGAGGAAAAGGAAGGTTTTTGATACATAGGTCCTAACAACAAGCACTGCTTTGTAGCCACCCTAACTAGAAGTAGTTTGGAAAGGAACACCAGAGACTCATGACGAAGAGATGGAGGAATTAATTCAGTATGCAAGAGTTTATTATTCTGCAACTATAGATAAAACATCCCAAGTTAAAGAGTTTATTAACGAAAAATATCAAAAAATTCAAGAGCTGGAACAAGAATTTTCACAGTTCCAAGCATAATTGCAGTTATAGATAACCTTGGTTACAGGTCAATATGAGTTTGAGATTAAGCATAAAATGACAGGGTAAATGAGCTACAAGAGAAGATTAAGAAAAACCAAGTAGATGCTTTAGACGTTGTCAAATTCAAAAACGAAATTAATGAATTATATCAACAACTTCAACACCAACAATGACTCCTCTACAATAAGTTAAGCATGATACAAGCTCAAGGAAAGTTGGTTAATTGTTTTATTGATGAAGTTATTGATCTTGAAAGCCAATATGATGAAAATGAGAGTAAATTAAATGAGATTTTGTAATCGAAATAAGACCCTAAAACATTTTATCCAAACTTGCCCATAATTATTGAAATGCAAAAGTCTACAACACTTCACACTTGGAAGGATAAGATACACTTGGTTAGAATATTGGTGAATGATGTTGAAAGGATTTCTAATTCAATTATTCAGTCTATCACCCAATCACTCAAGGAAGAATTGTTTTTATCAAGTAATGAAGGGGACATTCTTTGAGAGGCAGATATATTAAAAGAGAATTGGAAAATAATCAGACAGAGTTTAGCAAAAATATTGTGTAGTTGTCAAAGGTAGATTTTGAATTGACCTGGGAATTTATAATTAAGCCACATGGTTAACTTCAAGTAACCAAGGTTATATTCGGGCAATCAGCGAGCAACATAATAAGCGCAATGGGATTCAAAGATTTCTGTTGTTTCAGGGTCTCCTCGCCAGCGAAGTTCGTAGTTTCGAAAAATGAAGATGCCATCAGCTTCAGCGCAGAAGATATTGAAGGCTTCACACTCCATCCTGGCGCTCGAAACACTGTACGTGTAAGGGAAGGGGAGCATTTACTGAGGAAGGTTTTCAGCGGCATCCAAGCAAAGGGATTCAATGTCACAGATCTGCTCAATGGGGTCACAGATCTGCAGTTATTACAGATCTGCATTCATCGAATACCCAAGATCCGCTGTCAAGTTTTCGACCCTGCGGCAAGATCAATAGCGACCAGTCCTTAGGCTTCTTTTTCACCAATTTTATTCCAAGTTGTGTCTGCAGGGTCAAGGCTCAGTTCTGAATCGGGCGTCTTGACCTTGGATGGTAGTCAGTGGCTTAGATCTGTAATCAAACCATCAGATCAGAAGCCCAGCAGATCTTGGATCCTCAACAAAACCCAGATCAATGGGCAAGCCATCTTCAGGCGGCAGGGTCAATCAAGCTCATCTCTGAAGCAGCTCTCTCTCTTGAACCAGCCAGATCTGCCTGAAGAATCCCCTGCATTTCAGATCCAAGTCAATCTTTCAGGTAAAACGACATTGTTATGGGTGCATGCAGCAGATCTTGTGCAGGATCTTCTTCAAAAACTGGAATGCAGGCTGGGGATCCCCTCCTCTTTCCTTAGACTTCTTTATAAGGGTAAGCAACTTATGCTACCCCTCTCTCTCTCCTTTTACAGCATTCAAAAGGACGCCTCCATTAGGGCTTCTTTCCGTTTAAGAGGTGGCTCCTCAGGGCAAACCTCCTCTGCCCCACCTTTCTCGTACAAAGACGCAGCACGCAAAAACGTTGCCCAACCTCAGGCTTCTTCTAAGGCAGCACAGCTAAACGGCGTTCCAAAGCCGTTTCTGGTTGACAAAGCAGAGGAAATTCCCTCCATTAGCTTCTCCAATCCTAGGGTTGAAAACCGGTATCAGACTTTTGCAGAATCGGGACTCATATGCAGATTTAATGGGCTATGGCCTCGCACAGCAGATCTTTATCAATGGGTCCATTCCTCTTGGACTACAAAATGCAAAATCTTCCTATGTTCAAAAGGTTTCTTCCTGGTGGTTTTTGATTCAAGCGAAGACTACCAGAAAGCCTTAACGGGAGGCCCTTGGTTCTGGGGTTCGGCTGGGCTTTTTCTTACCCCCTGATTTCCTGATTTTGACCCTTCTACAGCAGTGATCTCCAAGCTTCCCATTTGGGTCAGGCTCCCGAATCTTCCAGCACATTTCTGGGATTTCTCTGTCTTCCTAGACATTGGAAATACCTTAGGATGATACCTGGCTACAGATACCTCAAGAAGGGACAATGGTCTCTTCACTTACGGCAGACTGTGTGCAGAAATAGATATCAGCAAAGGACTTCCGGATCAGATTAACCTCAAGTTTGGAGATTTCCACTGGACTCAGTCACTGGATTACGAGAATACAGCCTTCCTCTGCCACCACTGTCATCAAACAGGGCACCTCCAGAGTACATGTTCGCAGTTTAAAGATAAAAAGAAGAATCTGAACCGTAAGCCCAAATCCAAAAGATGGAATCCATTTGAGCCTCCTCGTCCGTTGGGCGACTTAGACTTCTCGAGCTCGGAGGAGGACGATTCTGATGCAGATGAGCAGGTTGATGAGGACATTGAAGCTGATATGCAGAGTGAGGAAATTCCGAGGGACGATCCCTCAGCAGTTCTGGAGGTTCCCTCTAACTCTTAGATCTCCCAGAAGCGCTCTCATCTCTCTTCATCTTCAGACTCTTGAGAAGGATGCTCAGCCGTCAGAACAGAGTAATCTACAACTTGTTACGAGTCAGCCAAGCTCCACTGGGTGGATAAAAGTGAGCAAGAAAAAAGGCAAAAAATGTCGATATGTAGAAAATAACCCTTCGGGGTAGCTTCTCTGCTCAGTTTTTTCAGATGTAATCCTTGCTATCTAGGCCCATTCTCGTGTCTCTCTTTGGAACGAGGTTGAGTCCCCTTCACCTCTGGTTCCCCTATCTCTCAGCTCTGCCTGTTACAGGCTTGATTGTATTATATTTTTTCCTTCTTTAATAGATTTAGTCTTTATCCAGAAAAAAAAAAGTAACCAAGGTTATTATCGAACAAGAAACTCAACTACTACCATCTTTGCAAGCTCAAGTATTCAATTTTCAAATGAACATAAGGCCTCTTCTCTCCCCGAGCTCGCACCTCTTCTAGAAGTTTATCGACATTGAAAATTTCCTACTAACTCCCTGTTTGTAGTTGTTCTCCCAAGTTAAACATATTATTTTAAATTGTAAGTAATATCTATTTTATTCCAATTTGTTTTCCTTTAGTTGAGAGAATATCAGACTTGTAACTACCACCTTTTTTTTTCGAAAAACTATTTAAAGGACTCTAGAGCTCAGGCTTACAGTTTCAGAAATTTCACAAGAAAATCTTTGTTACACTTTTGTACTCTGCCATTTCTTTAATATAAGATTTGAACCACTTGTTGATTCCATATCTATGAGGAATAAATAAAAATCTATAATTTTATTAACATTGTTTTCTTTCCATTTATAATTGGAATCTCATCTTATCCTTTATTTCTTATTCCTATGAGTGATTGATTAAGATATTGTCATTTTTGATATATTTCTATTACTTTATTATAAGCATAAGAGGAATTAAATTGTATGTGAATGTTTTTCAAAATTAATTAAATTAACTATTCAATTGGATTACTTTATCTTGAGATTGTTTTGATTAATGATATACCTTATAAATCTATATTTCCAAGTATATGTTACCTTTCTTTTTCACATACACATATCAACACACGAGTTAGTTAGTATTTATTATATAATTTTAGTTTAGATTTCTATTTATTATTTATCAATCCACACCTGCCCTTTCGTTGTATTTTTCATATCTTTCAAGTCTCTATCTATTGGAGCAATTTTTTTTTTGGGTAACCGGACCCAATTCAAAACCAGTCGAAAGCATCAACCCAAATAGAAAAGAGTTTGATTTGGGGTTATCACTGGGTGGTCTCCCAAATTTGGATGAGGTCATTTTTGGACATCAATAGGGTTTCATGTCTAAGATCTCAAAAGATCTTGGTGGCATAATTTTCCACAAGGGATTGACACAACCAAGTGTCCCCAAATAATGGAGTGGAATGAGTCGGCATGAAAGAAAGTTGTATTGAGTGAGGAATGGTGGAATGATTGAGCACCTGAATAGCATATCGTTGTGAATGAACTGAGGGAGTGCGTGGCTAAAACCCAACATAAGTGGAGCGAGCCACATGGAAAATTTTAGGGGCTAATGTTCGCAGTTGGGCTAATTTTCCATGTTTTTTTCAAAAATAAGATTTGTAAAATTCCATTTTTTCTAAAAATGATTCGTCGAAATTTTAGTATAAAATTGTTTGCCTTAAAAATCACAAAAAATTACAGAGACTATAAAAAAGCATTGGAAATTTGAATATTTTACAAAAATTTCATCAAATTGTTTATAATTTTTGTATTACTGATTAGTAAGATTCACAAAGGTTTATAAATTGTAAGATAATTTTCCATCCTTAAAATTTTATTGGCATGATCTGGGTGAACTGCATAAGGGAGGATCTAACCCAATCGAAGTGTGAGGGGATGCAACCATAGAGGAGATGCATCACATCACATATAAGTAAGAAACAAGTTCCAATTGAATGGAGGATGGAACAAACAGAGAACAAGAAGAGGTACTAGCACAAGAGGTAGTGAAGTATTGCAACAATACAAGAACAAGATGGGAAAGGAGAATAGAACTAAGACGAGGAAGTGAATTCGGTGAGGTCTACACCAGCATAGACGAATCAAGCAAAGCAAGTGTTGAACTGATGGGTTGTCATGATAGGGTGGAGACGCCCTGATCAGATTGGGTGGCGAAGCTTAGCAAGTGTAATATTTTTGTTCTAGCCTTGTTTATTCTACACAGGGCTAGCCTTTGTCTCAGGATCCTTATGTAAATATTTTTACATTGGTTAATAAAAGAAGTTGAGAGGGTTGTTCCATAAATGTGTGCATTGTGATGGTAATGAAGTTAATGTGAAGTCTTTATATATGTTGTGTAAGATTGTTTAGTTGAAGTATTGTGACAATAAATTTTACTTGCACTATATTGAAGTGTTATGAGATTCCATTAAATAACTATTCTTGGGAATCACAATTGTCATTAGATCAAAATCCACAAGTTTTAGTCAAAGGTTGCATCACCATAGATAAGGATCCACAAGAGGTGGCTAGTCTAGGTCGTGAAACACATAGAAAAAATCCAAAAGTTTTAGTCAAAGGTCGCATCACCATAGATAAGGATCCACAAGAGGTGGCTAGTCTAGGTCGTGAAACACATAGGAAGTGTTGGTTTATGCAGTGTCCAACAACCTCCCCCTAGTAGGAGTTGGGTGTTTATTAAACTTGTGACCTACTTTGATACCACTCGTAAGGAATCATGATTGTCGTTAGACCAAAACATGCAATGTTAATCAATGATCACATCACTAGAAACAAGGATCCACAAGAGGTGGTTAGTCCATGTCACGAAACACACAAGAAACGTTGGTTTATCCAATGTCCAACTATGGTATAGAACTTATATAAGTAGACTTGTTGTGACGCTTAATCTAGGTGAAGTAACATTATATTACTCTAGACAACTACAAAACATATCAATGCCACACACTTGAGCGAACTTGATGTGTCCAAAAGACACCTTGTAACCATGCACACCTTGTGAGACTAAAACAGGTAAAGACTAAAGTGCCCACAAAACTTATTTTATAGACTAACCATTCTTCAAAAGCACAACTATGTAAACCATCAATAAACTTGTTGAAACTTAAACCACCTATTTCCCTTTTTCCCATAAAACGCTTTTAGCAATTTGAGCTAAATGGAGTTTGTAGAATGGCAATTGATAGAGTCAAAACTCTATATAAAATGAAATCTCATGGTGCAAAGAGTTTTTTCAATCACTATAGTTGATGTCATTTCCTCTACCAAGATCAAGTGTTGTGGAGAAGCGTGAGTGTTGGAACTTGGCGTCATGGTGAACATAATGTTTGAGATAACCACAAATTTGTTTAGTATTTCTGGAAAATATGTAGGTTATATTAATGAACAAGGATATAAATATGGAGGAAATGTTTGGACTGTTAAAAGTGGTAAAAAAATTCAAAAAATCTAGCATTAGTAGTGTTTGAATTATGGTTTTAATGGTGGAAATGGATTCCACACCCTTAAAACTTATGGAACACTCAAAATCTTGACTTTTAACAAAGTAAACTAGATTTACAAAAATCCATACAAATTTTATAAAAATCTTACAAAATTTCTATAATTTTCTGGAAAACAATCACAAAATTTACAAAAATCTGTATTAATTTTATAAAAATCTTTCAAGAATTTCTATCATTTTCAGGGGAAAAAACGGGGCAAAATACAGTATGTTTAGACTATATGAATGAGTATAATTTTCCGGGCAAAACACAGTCTGTTTAGACTACATGCACGAGTATGGGTGCCTCTAAACTAAACAAATGAGCGGAAAAAGTAGTGGCATTCAGGTACCTTTTTCTGGATGAAATCACGGGTCGCGGGTTAAATTAATGTCAGAGGGAGGTTGTTGGCATGTCATAGATGATAATGAATCCTATGTTAACAAAAGCCAAATTTGATAACTGTGGCAAAATAAGTCGGGCAGTATGCTGAAATAGCCTAAAGAGCACGACAGGCAGGCGACACATATCTCATGTCTTTGCTGGATTGCAGTTAGCAGAACACTGAAATAAAAACTGTCAGAATCCAAGGCCAACATCAACACACTTAGAAAACTATTATAAAGACAAGTCAATAAAAATTGAGATCATGTGGTTTTGAATGATCATGTGTGTTGTGCTTGTAAGTTGTGCCTCTTAATGGTAAAATAACGTGTTTCGTTTAGTTTTTCTTTTCATATTATTGATATTATTTATTGAAAATTATATTATCTTTTATTTATAAATAAAAGGGAAAAAAATAAAATGGAAAAATAGTAAATTAAAGTAGTAAAAGTAGTATCTTATATATATTTTTTTAAATCACAAATGTTGATATTATGATTAAGATTTTTTCGAAAATCACATGAAAGATTATTAGTCGACAATCTCAATCTAAATTTATCATGAGAACCTAGCTGAGGAGCAAGATGAACAGATTGCTAAAATATATTTCAGAAATGCAACTGTAAGTATCCAACCTGACCTTTGGACACTGAAAGTTGCATCTCTAAGATATATTTTAGCAATCTGTTGATCTTGTTGATGAACCTAGATTAGAGTTCGAAAGGCCTCGACCAATAATCCTTCATATGGTTTTCGGAAATATCTTAATCATTATATGATGAATCACAAAAACATCCAATCTCAGAGATGTTAATACTATTTATTTTAATATTAAGATATTTAAATTTTCATGTTTTTTATATTTTATAAAAAAAATATTCCAAAAAGAATAGATCTTGGGAGAAGGAAAATTAAAACAACTAGCTATTATTTAAAGTATTGTACTTTGATATTATTATTTATAAATTTGAAAATAAGATAAATTATATTTAAAATTAATTAATTAATTTTTATTATTTTCAATTTTTAAAATTTAAACTTAATTAATTAAAATTATATTATATCTTTAATTTTTGTAATGTTCTATTCAATCGTTTTTTAAAATATAATTCTTTTTTATTTTTTTGCTACATTAACCTATAAGATTATGTATATAGTTAATTTTAAATATCATTTAAAAATTTAGGAAAATGAAAAATGCAATTTTAAATATTTTTTAAAAATTTAATAAAATGTAAAAGGGGAAAAGGGAAAATTATAGGTATAAGGTAAAAATGTTTGTCAAAATTTACATTCTATATATTTGTAATAAAAAAAATATATTAGCTTTTATAGTATGTGGGTTTAATGGTTTACAGTTTGAGTGGGCCTAATGGTTAAGAGCATGTGTTTCCTCTTAAAAGATTACACGGTCAAAACCAGAGAGGTAAAGTATGTACCACTTAGTAGTCAAATAACTGTAGAAATGGATAAATAGAGTATGTACCACTTAATAGTCAAATAACTGCAAAAATAAATTACTTAGACGAAAAAATCTCATACACTATTTTGGTGTCTCACTTGCTTATTACTTTAAAAAATAATAATAATAATAATAAAATATACTCCCTCATAATCAAACTAACTAATTTATTTGTGTATATGTAAGTGGAATTTCTGCGAATCCCAAGTGAAATCCATTCACATGATAGCAGCTGGCGGTCTCGAACCCATATCTTAGTTATATATTTCGGGTTTATCCTTTCTGTGAACAAACTGAACAACAGATATATTAGGTCGCCTATGCAAATTCCGGGTTACAGTATTAGGTCAATTATTTAAATGGCAACGTCAGTCAATAAGTGTAGTCGGTCATGACGAAGAAATAATGTTGTTGGTGTTTTGGAGTTGAGCCGAACGCATGTCTCTTTTGTATTGCAGATTCTGTAACGCTAATATCGCGTTGAGTTTAAGGTTATTGCTGATTTTTTAAATATTTAGGGATATGTTTGTCTTTATTTGACCTCACTCCCCTATGTCTGTACATAAGGTTGGATTTTATATTTGTCATATCCTAAAATATTCTTGGAATTTGGAATGGCCATAAAGATACCTAATACTTACCATAAATAGTTCATCAAATCTGAGTTACAGTTGTTGTGTAAACTTGTAAGGCAAGAAATCAGAATCTTTGTTGTCAAACATGGAGTTCAATATTCTCGGCTCACGCTAGCTCCCCTCCCTCGTATTTCCCACCATTGTTTGCAGCTCAAGCTGGCTGACGAGTTGATTTTTTTTGTTTTTAATCTTTTTTAAGCTAATATGAGTTTTGCATCTTTTTGTCTGAAATGATCAAGTTCAGAGAGAAATTTGGTCGAAGTAAATATCTCACGTCAATTTCAATCAAATTATTTAAATAGAAAAGAATTTCGAAATTCCACTTAAAATAATAGCAATTCACAGATATTCACAGATATTTTGTAACTCAATTTCCAAATAGACCTATCGATGCAGTGAGCTTGACCTTGCTGCATGATCTTGAGGTATCTGCAAGTGAATTGTTGCACAACAGCATGCATCTCTTTCCAATATCACTTCCGTTTTCACGTCAGCTTTTCAATGTGGTTAAGTTAAACAATTTCTATCCACCTTAAAATGTCGTACAGCCAATTGGGTTTTCCCTATCTTTTTTATATGGTTTTTTTTTATATATTTAGTTTTATATATTTATTTTAGAGGAAATATAGTATTATCTGATTTTAAGGTGGCTCCCGGGTCAAACACCAAATTGGTATATGAGACTTTCTTGTTTGTGGGAAAAGGGATTCACTTCTGCTCAAACATACATACTCTACCCTTCTTTTTTACATACTGGACCCTTCTGGTATCTCTTAGGAGGAAACACATACTCTTAACCATTAAACACATTAAAAGTATAATGTTACCTGTAATATTAAATATATTATTTATATTGATATTATATTTTATTATTAATATTATTAAATACTAAATATTAATCACTAGCATAGATTCATCTTAAATAAGGATTTAACATGAGTGGGGAGGGATCTAATTTCTTCAAGTGTAATTTTTATGAGTAAACATTATTTAGATATTTTGTATAGTTATTTAATTTTTTTATGTTTAGATTTCTTAAAATTTTTATTTTGACCAAAATGATCAAAATTTCAACTTTTATTACATCAGACATCCTTACACATCACACATCATAACCTGTCGTGCCATGGATTAAGCATCTCGGCTCAAATATATAATATAATAGAATAATAATATCAATATTAATATTAAATATATTGTTTATATTTCATGTTATATTTTATTAATAGTATTAGTCTCAATGAACTTTAACCACCATTATCATCATCATCAATAATATTGAATATTATAATATATTAACCACTATATATTATATTAATAGTTATTATATCAATTTGATTTTTTTTTAGTTTTTATAAATCTAAGTTTAATTTATCATGGTAGAGGATCAAATATCTTTTATTCTTTTTAAAAAATTTTTATATTTAAGAATTTAAGCTATTTAATTAAAAATTAAATAAATTTAAACTAATAAATTACAATGTTAAACAATAAATTTGTTAATACTAAAAGAAAATATTAAATTTAACACTCCTGTTAAATTCAGTTTGTCTTTCTCTAATTTCTAACCTCAAAAACTTATAAATATCGCTAAAAACTTTAATTTTAATAAAATATTTTTAAAATTATATTCTATCTAATTATTAAAAAAAATATCGTTCTTATTATATATATTGTTTAACTATTGTTGATGTTTATATGCAAGTGTTTTTGTTAACATGACTATTGTAAAAGCATGTGCATGGCTAACTTGAATACAAGTATACGAATTTGTAAAGGCTTAGTGTTTTAAATAAGATATGCATTTTGTACATAGTTAAATATCACGTACAATCATTTTACAATAAGCACAATAACTATGTTATCTTATTAGTGTGATTTAAATTGTGATGGAGCTTTAATAATATTTTATTTTTATTAACCGAAGGAACTATTAACTTTATGAGCGGTTTCAAATCACATATATTTACCAATCAGAGTAGGATAGAGTATTCCACAATATTCATCATCACTGATTTAAAGTCATTAATGTAGAGAAGAAATGAATATAATGACGATAGTTTTCTTCAATTGAAATTAATTAAAATTGGTTCATAGAATTGAAGAAGAGTAAAAAATTAGTTAAATTTCATTATAAATTTATTTATGTTTTCACATTGTTAAGTGAGTGTTTTAAGATTACTATAGATTTGATGATAGAGGAAGTTACGAAGGTTTATATTTTGATAGATATTTTAAAATTATGATGTAATTTAGTTATATAAGGTATTTTAAGATAAAGTATTTTTTATGTTTATTATTTTAATAATATAAAGATGATAAATTATTTTATTTTATGGTGTTTTATAATTATGGATATTTATACAAAATTATTAAAGGTGGCTCATAAATCAACAAAGTTGATTTCTTTATTTACACTAGTCAAAAGGAAGACAAAAATGTGTTCTTCTTAATAAGATTTACCACAACCTTGTATCATCCCTATTTCCTTTCATCCCCTAACTCTTTCTCTCACCACATATTGTCCTTAATTTTAGTTGTGATAATATTTTTGTTATTAAATATATTACGTGGAATGAGATTACTTTTTATTCCCTAATGATTTAGGCACAACATGGCATCTTCATGCCATCCATCCTAAAGTAGTTGGTGGATTTGGTTGGAGTTTGAAGTGATGTTTTAGGCAACTCTCATATAATACTTAACCAAAATGATTTCCCTAAAAAAAAATTGTACCTCATTCATGGTTTCATGGAAATGAAAGAGAGATAAAATTATACTTGATAATGTCGTTTCCATGGATTGATGAGTGAAGAAACGACGTAAGAATATATTTGATATGTCTTTTCATGTTTTCACAAGGACAGCAAGATAGATAAGTAAACTCATCTGGAGGGAATGAGCCACATAATTTATGGATCTATCTACTAAGTTGGTGGAATTGACCTATGCAAAGAGAATGAAAAATGCACTAGAAAATTAAGTCCACCTGTCATAGTGTCTCTCTTGACAGGTAAAAGGGTTGCTAAATACAAGAAAGTTGTTGTAAATGGAAAGAGGTCAACAATGACTACAATGGTAATAAGTGTGATAAAAGTAAATAGTAACGTAGTACTATGCATCAAAATATATGCATCAATATGCATATGCAACAGAAAAAAAAAAAAGGTTCAGGAAACTCCTAATATAGCCAAAATATAGATGAACTGAATAAAATGAGGCTCAATTTCAATTGATAGTATGTTAGAAGGAGGGTACTTGGGTCTACAATTAAATGTAGAATGGGCATGAAATGGAAATAAAGGTATTATTATAGGGTGTTCATGTAGGGTAGGAACTATTGCACAAGTTAAGATGTGTAAAAGAGAAATGATAATGTCGCAACTTGATGGGATTGAAATTAAGACATGATGATGTCACAATTGATGGCTAATAAAGAAAACAGTAAGGAAGAACCTATCCTTATATGCTACTTTAGGAAATACACATCATGGTTTAGTAGATGTCACCCAAAAAAAATCTACCTCATCCTATATAACCCATCCTAAAAGGCTAAAGCCATGGTTTAATTGCAGAGAGACATAATTCTAGGAGGTTTGGACCACGTAAGAACAAGATCATGTTTTTAATTTTTTAATTTTAATTTTTTCCATTTGATCTATAAGAAACTTAACTTAAATTTTTTATCTTGATAACTAGATATCAATCTATTTTAGTTTGTACTTATGGAATTTGAATGGTGTGAATGATACACATGTGATAATATACATGCATGTGTGTAAAATTATGTTAATTATTTGTAAAATTCCAATGCAATGCATAGTTATCCAATGATGTATCCAATGCATTAGATCCTCTTGGTATATGTTGATAATTAATGAGCTTGAAACATATTTCAAGAATATTCGCCCTCAATTATTTTCAGAACAATATAGGACTCATAACTGAATAGACATGAGTTAACTATGAAATTAGTAGCTAGGAATCCAACCCAACAACTATCTTGTGAATGTGAAGAGAATCTTCCTTAGAAAAATCTCATTGACAACACTATACTTTGTAAAATTGTTAGTTGCAATACAGAGGGATATGCCCCTGAACTCACTAGTTCATTTGTTGCTCAGAATATAAACCCAGTGCTACAAGAAAGGTTCCATGAACTATGATTAGCAACATCCATGAATCCTATGTAAATTGAGGTGGATGTTGACATATGCAAATCAAGAACTAAACTTGCTAAGCATCAAACCAAAATGTATGAGACACACACCAAAATAAAAATGCACACCACACCAAAATATAGTACACAGTACACAAAGCACTATGTGACCATGTTGATCCAAATATTGGGGGTTAATATCTAGAAGGCTCAAATTTTGAGAGAGGAGGAGAGAAAACATATAAATATGCCATGAAACTAATAACCAAAACATTGATAAAAATGAAAAAGTTAAATACATCCAAAATATTAATATATGGAGAGAGACAATTGGAGAAGAAGGATTCCATTAAGAAGAACCATTACATGTAATGCGTCCAATTTTGGGACTTCTCCTTCTTCACTTTCACTCTCTTCCTATTTCCTTTTATAAAACCTTTTTACAGAGTAAATATTAATTAGGTTCTACTTCATTGGTTACATATCTATCATGTTCCATTTTACAAAAAAATTTACTTTATGACTTATACATTTGAAATTAGATATAAGAACATGTAATATTTCAATCACTCCTCCCTCCTTAGTAAATGATGGTCCCCATCATCCACTCATGCTAAAAAATGAGAGACCAAATCATCTTTAATGAATCACTATGATTACAATATGTTATAAAAGAAAGAAGAGAAGGGTTTTGTGTGGTTAATCCGTAAACGCGTGTTTGTGGATGACACATATCCATTATGACTACAATGCATCCAATGGTAATTGGGAGAAGGGCTTTCTGTGTATAACCCATAGTTGTGGGTTTTGGGATGAAACATAGTAGATTTGGAAATGGAAAAATTAGATAATGGTTTCTTATGGTTTACTTATAACCATGGGCTTTTAGATGACCTATAACCTTTTTCTTTTTTTTTTTAATTTGTAATGGGCCTTTGAATGTGACTTTATTGATAACTTTTGCCATGGGTGATGAAATAAAATTTTAGTGGAGATCCATTTTAGGTATCAAATATTCATTTCCATTTATACAAGATGCTTTATTTATAATGATATGTGAAGTGAGAGTATCATTCCTGAAACTCAAGGTATGAGTGACTGCGCTACTTTGTAGACATATGTGACATTAATTGATGATGTCTATTAAAATGAGAAATTGTATCAAATTCCATAAATACAAAAATTTATATAATTGAAATTCCTTTCAAATAATCTATTGTGAACCCTCTTCAATGCTCTATAAAGGTCATGGCACCTACATGAATTTTGTTTAACATTGTCTCCCTAATTTCCATCTATTATTATGCTTCTATGGTGGCCATACCACTAAGGGAAATATGAGAATTGGATGAAGTGAGGGAACCCAATATTATAGATTATGCATACAATTTATTTATTTTTAAGCTATGACATGGTTGTACTAAATTGTAATAGGGGTGATTTTAAGAACACCAAGTGCAGAGGGCCACAAAGGATGGCATGGGTTTGAAGATCAATATAGATTATTGTGGAGGTCATGGAACGTCAATGTTGCATACCAATGGATGTAGTGAATCCATTTAAGGATGCTAATATAGTGGTGAATCAAGGTCTAAGGGTATAAAACCCTATAATTCTTATGGAGAAATCGTGATACTTATAATGTATGTCCTAACAAGCGGACTCCAAAACTGTCAAATGTAGATTGTAGAAGTCTACAAAAATTTGAAACTTATTTATTCTTCAAACATTGGTTTCCATGGAGTCATAACCTACTTCAATACTAATGATCCAAGTCTTTTGGGCTAAGATGTAAAAGACTTGAATGCCAAGAGAGGATGAGATAAAACATATAAATCTCTAATGAAATAAATCACAAAGACTTTGATAAACATACAAGAACTAAATACATCACAAAAATATGATGAGTGAGAGAGAGAGAGAAATATAATTAGAGAAGAAGGATTTCATTAAGAAGAACCATTACATGCAATGAAGCCAATTTTGGGACCTATCATTCTAAGCCTTCACTCTCTTCCTATTACCCTCATATAAGGTGTCTTGTTGATAAATTGAATTTTAATTAGGTGTTACTCCATCAGTTACATAGCTATCAAGTTCTCTTTTACATAAAAATATGACTCTATGAATTATATATCTAAATTTACAGTATAAGCCCCCCTATGATTTAGATCACATGGGTCCTGTGTATATTAGTTTTTAAGATATATCGCATTGTGAGTCTACAATAATGTATTTCCATCATAGTAAAATAGATTGTAGACCCATTTTTATGGAAAATATATATTAATATAAAGATCATGCTAAAGGGGTTCTAGATTTCCTACACCTAGTATATCATGATATTAATCATAGACCTTATTCTCTTCTTTCCAGTTCAGGACAAGATTCAACCTCCTCAAGAATTATTAAGATTCCCTATGAATTTGTATAGATTTGGTAGTTCTCCTTCACATTCTGATTTTAAATATACTTTGCTCATATAAATAAATACAACATTCAATCTTCTACACCTACGAGTGGACTAGATGGTTTAAAATAAATAATAAGTATAAAATGAAACTAGGCAATAAGAATCCCAATAAATATAAATATGTATCTCATTCCATCGCGTCCATACATTCATACCATGAGAAAAATAGATCCTAAGAAATATAAATAAAGAGAAAATAAAGTTGATGCACCAAATATTTCATAGACATTTAAATGATTTCATTTATTTATAAGCATAATATGTATATGAGAACAATCATAGGGTATTATGCTTTATGCAAGTCTTTTATACCACAAATGACATGAACTCTTGAAACTACTATCTGCAAGAGTAAAAATATATTACAAATTGAAGTTTAAGCTCGAATAAAGTTTGTTCTTATTGCACTACTCAATGTTCGTGATACTTAACTGATAGAATAAATTCATTAGTCCTAAATGAATTGGGATGGTGCTTCTATGGAAAAGAATATTATAGTTACTTAGAATAATAGATAAATGCATGCATGGAATGGATTTACAAATGGAAAACAAACTTAATGAAGTAGAATCATCAAAGATTGGGAAGAAGGGAGGAAAACTGATTCAAAAAGAAAAATACACTCATACGATTTCTAGAGGGGTGATGGATATAATGATCCCTCTTTCAACATTCAAAAATTTGTGCGTGTGTGTTTGTGTGTGTATCTTATAACTTCATTTTTTCTTAATATAACTAACTTTAGTACCTATTTAGGATTAATATTTTTTTTAAAGGATTTTTGAGCCAATATCGTATATATTCCTTCATAACTGACACTGTGAAATTCTATTACCTTGAGTACAAAGATTTCTTCCTCCATTTAAAAAAAATGAGAATAATCAATTAATGGTTTCCAAGTGATCATCATTATCCTTGACAAAAGTAACTAACCATATTTTAATCTCTTCCAAAAAATTAGTGATATTATCAAATTCATTGGTCCATGTTGTTATTATTATACTCATCTCTTATTGTAATTGATTGTAAGATATCTAAAGGGAATCTCTTATTAATTGTGTTATCACATTTTAGTTTCAAGGTAATGGCTTCAGGGGTAATAGCTGAGAGAAATTGTTTGAAGTTTTTAACAAAAAATGTAGGAGCGCTGAAAAATATTTTGTTAGCATCGATTCAAAGATTTTAAATGAAATCGATGATAGATTAAGTGTCAACAACTATTCATTTTATTGAAAAAGTAGGCTCTGTGGAAAAAATTATGTCTTTGGTCTTCTTTCTGCATATATATGCTCTCAGTTGTTGATGGAAGGTTTTTAGTTATTTTTATAAAAATAAAAAAATTGGGATTAATGAGCTCCAACCTTCAAGTTTATTTCAACAACTAAGTCAACCAAATCTTCAATTCAACACAAACCAATAATGTATACGTTTCACTGGAGGAAGCTAAAAAACATAAATAAAATTTAATTCATATTGCTGATAATTAATCCACCGACGTTCTTTTCTAAAATATTTTGACAAAGTGTTGACAATTAATCTTTTAGCGAATGGATAAAATACATTTGTTGAGGTGGAAATAAGGGGTTTTAATCAGGACATAGATCATGCAAGATAGATTCACGCACCAAGATTCAATTTGATGAATCAAACTCGAGATCATGGTGAACTTTCTATTTTGAACATGAGGACAAAACTATGTTTTTTTACTTTTTTTTTTCCTATAAAAGATAGCAACTTTGAGCACAGTTTCCGAACATAGGGAAATGAATTTTTGAAAACTAGAAGAGATTTTGTTGTGAATGAACCCATTAACAAAAACGACTCTCCATTTTTACACATGTGTCACAGTTTGAGAGATACAAAGGAATATTTGGAGCCTACTTTTCAGGAATTCCCTAGAATTTAGTTTTTCTATAATTAGAAAAATGGCTAATCAAGTTTTAGTTAGAGTTCCACCTCATCAATTTAACTTGGGGATGAGATATTATCTCCTCCTTGATTTTTATATACTTACAAAGCTAAATAGAGATGAAGAGGTTTGAGATCCATTATTTTTGGATCTTGAATGGTTTGTAAGTATTCTATAAATTAAAACATGAAAGAGGACCTATGGTTCATATTTTTTGGAAAAACTTTGAGATTAATATA
>APFE031580401.1:1705-23394 GCA_000404065.3 Pinus taeda | reverse complement strand
TTCCATTAGAATATTGTGTTTATTGAATACACAAATGAAATCATTACATTTCTTTAAAATATCTTTTGAAATCAAAATTACCGAAATTACATATTGATAACCTAGTGGGTGTAGGATAAAATTCACCCGTGTCATTCACAGAAAGCACATCTAAAAAAACCTAATACTATATATAAAACCAAGAAAAATTCAAATTCATCACTTCTAGGGACCTCGTAACCACCCTACCAATACAAAAGTATGTTCCTATTTGCAGCTAGAAAAATTACCCAAATTACACTCTGTTTATTCCAGCCTATGTTGGAAAGTTATAGAAGGATGAATAATGCAATCAATCCATTCCTTTTAGCCCTGGATTTGTTTAAGTTTAAAACAGAAGTATACAAATATACTTGTCCAATGTCTATGCTTTAACTATTTACCTTAAGATGTTTTTACAATATAATTTCCTAAGTCTATTTAATATCTTCATTATCATTAAAACCAACCTATATCCATCTTAACTCCACATCTACCACTCTTAGGGGATGAAATCTATTTATCCCACTGAGCACTTGGTAGACCCATAATTAAGATGGATCTAAGATGATAGAATTTCCCCTTTAAATAGTCTATGCTCACATGAATACCATGGGTCAATACCATGGGTTATCATAAATATGAAGCTTAAAAATTACTATTAGTAATTTATAAAAATTAATAAAATTAATAGTTGATTTTTATTTTCCCCGGATCCGGGTGCTCGCCATATGCCGCCACCTCAGACACCAACGTGCCCGGCGTTTGGTTGCCGGATCAGCAGCTGGACAGAGGGCGATCGCCTTAATTGCTTGCAGGTTCCGGAGGAGGGCATTCAACGTGAATCGCCGTCGATCCCTGCGTAGGACAATTCTCCGTTAATCGCCATTCATTCCCCTACAGATGCATTAAAGTCGCCTCCAGGCTTGACCTTGGCGCCCATCACCGTTAAAATGGACCTCACAGAGTCCAGTTGCAGACATTCTCTGCGAAACTCTCTCCGCCAGTCTTCTCCTCCTTCTGCTCAATTCGTGGCCGACCCTTCGACTCTCGCTCTCTCTCAGTCGTTCCTTGGCTCCTTGTCAAATTTGTATAGCCAGACTTCCGCAGAAGCCATGGTGCGAGGTCATGTTGTGTCTCGCAGAGGCAGTTCTTCGGCCTCTAGGGGTCGAGCTCGCTCTTCTCCATCGCCTCTGGTCATCCCCATCTCCTCAGCCTCCCCTTCATCTCCTCCGCTCACCCCTACCAGACCTGCCCCCAACTCTTCCTTCCATAATTCACGGTTCACCTTCCGAAGCCGCCTCAATCAGCCTATAATCACCTTCACCACGACTATCATGGTCTCAGAGGATGCCGAGGAACCTGTTGACCCCATCAGCTCGTCCACCCCTTCCCCTGAAGGAAGCCTCTCGCAGGAAGCCGAAATTAATCCTCACCCCTCTGCCATGCATATGCAAGAGGATTCCCCGAGGAATGTGGTGGTCTCTGGCACTCCAATTATCGAAGAAACGGAAATCATTGCCTGCGGTCCTGTTCAGCGTAATTTCGGAATTCTGCACCTGCTCACTCAGTCGGAGGAAGGAGTTCATGAAGATGAGGAAGCGTCTCAGCTAGCTGCTCCAGCAAATGCTACTGCCCGTCGCCCAGACCCGCAAGGTTCGGGCCAGTAAGTGTTTTGATCAGCAAGGTTTTGTCTTTTTGCGCAGGTTTTGATTCACCCCCTCTTCGGCAAACTTTTCATATGCACCTGGTCGCTCATAATGGAGGGCTGAGGCCGACCTCAAAGCCCGTTTTCCATCTTCTGATTCACACGCTCTTATGTATGTATGGAAAATTTTGGTGGTTCGCTCCCTCTGCTTGGCATCTCCTGCAAGCATGGAGCTCTTTTGTAATGTCTTTCAAATGCCTGTTGCCTAGTCTCTCCTCTCCTTCCACAGGCACAATGCTCTTCTTCTACTCTCAAGTTTCTCTGCTAAGAGCCAGGATACTGGCCCTCTGAGGTGCTGTCCTCTCTGTAAATGTTTAACATGCATTAAATTACAACATCCATTTTTACTCTTGATCCACCAAGCCCCGAAAGGGATCAAATATTTTTTCACTCTATCCTAGTTTGCATATCATATTTTTTCACTCTATGCTAGTTTGCATATCACGATATTTGATACCTCTCATGGGTTAGTAGATCCAGAGTAAAGATGGATCTATGCTGGTTTAAGTTAGTGGATCCAGAGTAATGATGGATCTATGCTGGTTTAATTGCCCCATTTAAATAGGCCACATTTCAGGTGAATACCATGGGTCAACACCATGTTCCATTTTGGTGAATACCATGGGTCAATACCATGTGCTATTTTTATTTTTATTAATATTAATATTAGCGTTAATAATGTTTTATTGCATGGTATTAATAATAATCTAGCCCATGGTATTTGTCCCATAGTATTTTTCCCATAGGTTTCACCTAAATATAACGCATTTTTTGAGTGTTCATAAATATAAGGTGACTTATGGAGTAAATATAAAAAAATGCTTTATTTGTTTACCATACCTCTCATTTATTCATATTTTTATTCATTTACCATACCTCTTTTACAAATATGGTATTTGGCCCATAGGATTCAGTTAAATAAAACCTCTTTTTTGAGCCTTCATAAATAGAAAGAGGGTTATGGACTAAATATAAAAAAGGGTTTTATTTATTACCATACGTTAGTTATTTATTTTTATTTATTTACCATACTTTTGAGTAAGTAAAAAGACTTTTAATTTATTACCAATACACCATTTACTTATATTTTTATTTGTTTACACTTGCTGTATAAAAGGTGACTTATGGAGTAATTAAAAATGTTTTATTTTTTACATACTTCTCATTATTTATATGTTATTAATTTACTGCCTCTTTTATAAATATGGTATTGGCCATAGTTACATTAAATAAAACATATTTTGAAAAATGGGGTGAGGAAGGTTGAAGTCTAATTTCAAGGGCTAAATTTACCTTTCTTACCCTCTCCCTTAAAATATGGTGGGATATTTGAGGTGATTTGTAAAAATGTACTATGATACAAAATATTCGCCCACTAAAAATTTAAAACCCCTTAATTTTGCCAAAGGGCGAACATTCGCCCCTAAAATTTTCCATGCATCTCAGTAAGATTAATACATACATATATATAAAGATTCCATACATAAAGGCATAAGAAAACAACTACATATATTATTAGAGTAACTAAGATAGTTGAAATACAATAAAAACATATGCATGAAACGTGTTGGCTCTCGTATATTAAGAGTGAAAGATCCAATCATACAATACAACCATGACCAACCACTAGTTCTGACAGCAGAATGTTACAGTCATTGTTTCCTGCTCCTCCAAAGAGATGTATTGGCTCTACACTGTGGAGAATCCAAGGCTTGTTACAATACACTCTAAGCTTTCTTTAAGATACACCTATAGGAAGCTTGGCTCCTAAAAGCCCATACAATGACTTATGAGGTTCTATAAATAACAAAGGGTGGGGTGACCCTTGACATTCCCCTTTGTGATTCTTCACCTACCCTCATGACTCTTCAACTAGTACATGACTATTACATTCTACTATTGACACTTGTTCTTTCACTTTTACAAGATGTTACATTAAAATATGCACATATACCCATTTGAGACCAAATAGGCTTGAGTAAGCCATGTGAGAAATCACTAAGACTTAGAAAACTGTTAGAAGACCAACTATTCAACATCCTGGCAATGATCGACGATGGCGAACCGATGCCAAGTCTAGTAGTCTGTGATGGTGTCTATGTACTCTGTGGTGACATCCTTCTGGAATAAAAGTCTTTCCTCCATTGCATCTGGGTACACTGCTTTGGCTCCTTATTCCAACTCATCTGACAACATGTCCAACCACACATAGTGGAAGGGCTTTCTCTCATCCTAGATCTCGCGATAATTCATGAGAAATTCACTGCATAAGTACCACGACCAATTAAATTGCATGCCCTTCACACATTTTGCAGTTAACGAAACCACAAGCACCTGAACCTCATTAGTGCAACACTTCCTCATAACCTTTCTGGCCAATATTTGGGTGGAAATCGTCAACGTAGGATCGTTGATGGATGTGATGGAATAGCCACGCGACTTCTTCACAAGTTCAAACTCCTTTTTCATTTTCTCCACCAAGTCTCTTTCTCCTGCCTTTCCTCCAAACTCCTTGGCCAGATTCAAACCCTCATGCGGTAGGTAAGTGATCATGTGGATGATCATGTCCACAATGGGTATAGGCACTCCAAGCCATAAGCACCCATCGTCCACCAGAGTAAGTAACTGCTGCACACAAGTGGTGTTAATATTAGTTTGGTAATAGTGGGTTACCCACAATAGGTTCAACAACCTGGAGTTCTCCACTTGGCAGATCCATTCAACTGCCTCCAACTTAGTGACACCTGAGTTTGGGTAATAAAAGTGCCTCATATAATTTTATGTCACGAGGTGAGGTAACCGCTCATGGCTGGCCAGGTCCCAATCATCCATTTTTAACAGGGGTACCCGCATAAGACGTGGACCTTCGAAGGTCATTTGCTTGGCAATAGGGGTGTGTGAATGAGGAACTTGTATGAGTCTTAGTCCTTGGGGACCTTCACCTTTCCCTTACACGGAGGGATATATTCAATCAACTTGGTGATGGGCTCTGCTTCCTCAGCATCCATATCCTCGGTGGCTTGTTCAGCTTCCAAATCCACAACCTTCTCAGGTTGCTTGTCCTTCTTCTGCTTTTGAGTTGCCATATGTTTCCTGGGCAACTCACGCACTGGTACTAGCTTCTTCTATTTATCTTTCTTTGGTTTCTGGGTCTCTTTAACAAGGGGGGCTTCAGCCTAGGCAACCTCGGTGCCATAGGCATGGGAGCCATATCCTCCATGCTTACAACCTTTGGAGTAGCTCCTTTGGATGTGATAGTTCCTCTAGTGCTCATAGTCTTAATGGGGCCTAGTCCTAACATGGTATCACAGATGAATTTTTGGGTTAACTCTAGTAACTGATCAAATGCAGGGCTCACGACCAAATCCTCAAAGAACGTATGCTTGATAAGAAAGAGACAACACAAGTCAAAAACTCTAAAGGTGAAAAGTGTTCTCTGCTGGGTTGGCACGCGTAATTTATAGGGGATTTTGAATTCAAATCCGACCTTTCCCCCCAAAATCCATTCATTAATGTTATTTTGGTGACAGATCTTTGAATATTTTAGCCTTAAATGTTGCTAGCCCACTCCCCTTAACCATCCTCTAGCTGTCAAATCATGAACAAAGACTCCAACGGTCAATTTCTTGTTGTTATGTGTGGCACCTCACTTTGTAGCGCAACTTCTTATACTGTAACTTCACCATTTTGCGCACAACCCTCCTACCACATAGTCTTTCAATCCAAGCAGTGTAGTTTATAGTCCCATGCTCCCTTGCAGCTTCCTGGAGCACTAAGACTATCCTATCGTCATGTAGTCATTGAGCTGGATCTCCTATATATGGCTTAAATCAACTTCCATTCACCCTTCCCAAGAAAGGTTCTCCATTCAACTTTGCGAGTTGAACCATGCCTCCCTCTATAATTTCTTTGATGACATATGGCCCAAGCTAGTGCATTTGAAACTTTCCCAAAAACTTAATGAACTTACTATCATATAATAAAACCAAATCATTTACCTTGAACATGCACAACTTGATGTGTTGATCGTGCGAATCCTTCTCACATTCCTTCTGTACTTGCTGATGGAATCCAACCAAGAATCTTCTTCAAGCTCCATCAGCTGTGCGATCCGCTCTTCCAAGGCTCCATGATTCTCCATCCCTGTGAAAGCTGCTATGCATAGACTAGGCATGATATATTCCATAGGAATTAAAGATTCTATGCCATAAACCAATTGAAAAGGCATTTTTCCTTTCAGCTTCTTGCGAGTAGTCCTATACACCCATAAAACTACAGGCACATGCACATCCCAGTCATTTCATTGCACATTGCAAATCTTTGTCAATGTATTCTCCAAGATTTTATTGAAGGCATAAATTGTTCCATTAGCCTGAGGATGATAAGGTGTGCTCTTTTTATAATAAACTTGGAATTCCTCAGTTAGCGCATTGATCATTTCATTTAGGAAGTGCATACCTTGATCACTCATCAATATTTTTGGGCAGCCAAATCTGGTTAACACATACTCAAACAAGAGCTTCGCTATCATAGCCCCTGTACAATCCTTCAATGGTTGTGCCTCCTCCCATCTGGTTAGGTACTCTGTTGTGGTGATGATATATAGCATGCACTTGTCTTCTTGCTTGGGGACTGAATTGGCCCTACGAAGTCAACTGCCCATTTTTCAAATGGCTGCAATGATACTTGAGGATTCAGTGGCAGCTCGTCCCTTTGCGATGTTCTACCCATTCGCTGACATGAATCGCATTCTCTACAAAACGCTTTGGTATCCTTATGCAACGTAGGCCACCATAAACCAGTACACAATATCTTATGTGTTGTTGTTTTTCCTACATAATGTCCTCCTGCAGCCCCTCCATGAGCTTCCGCGAGGATTTTATTCCTCTCAAAATTAGGGACATACCTTCGCAAGATCTCGTCAGCACCCATCTTATACAAATGTCCAACGATCACCGAAAAATCTGTCGCGTGCACCACTAGTTCCTTCTTTTGCTGATTGGTATACCTTCTGGAGCTATTTTGGTAGTCATAAAGTGGATAATATCCACAAAATGATTATTTGCTATGCGCACCATGAAGAGATGCACATTGTGCAATGCTTCCTCCAAATAAGTGGGCTCCTCCCTATCTCAATATGCAACAGATGGTCAGGTATTTCATTCAACCTACCTGGCTTCATAATGACCTCAAAGTCATATTCTTGAAATAGCAACAACCATTGGTAGATCTTCCCCCCCAACACAAGCTTATTGAAATATCTGGTCAGGCATTATCACTTCCTTGACCTCAAACAAAGCTTCATCAATTCTTTTGAACCCATATTCAAAATTGAAGGTCATTAAGAATCCTTGCCTTAATATGTCCCACTCCTCGGTGCCATGGCGGAGCTCCGTTTCTAGGTACCAATTCATAGGGATTCTATCCAAATTGTGACAAAATAAGTGCACCCACTCTGGTTGTGGCTTCATTCCATAAACTTTAGTCCACTTTGCTAAACGATCACATGGATCATTTCACCCATCGTACTTTTCAGTGAGTCGAATTTTAGGATGACCAAATCGCAACCTCATCATCCTCCTGTAATCTCGCCATTCATCAAAGTTGTCCTTATGTGTACCCCACCATCATGCGGGTGTAGCATGTAGTGCCAAATCTAGTGCTTGGAAGTGATGGTCCTCAAGGACTTCCCCCTCAAAGGCATCCAAAAACTTATCTACGTTAGTTAAACCATCATAATAGCGTAAATTTCTTACCTCTGATGACACACAGCGCAACGATTTAGTCATCATGTTACAGTGCAACATAGATACTTCATGCAGCCTATTCTTCCAATGCTATAGTTCTTCATCTGAATCCAAGGTACAGGAACTTTCCCGGTCCCATGCAATTCTTCCATCGGTGGTTGGATTAATCCAGTTTTGGTTTGACACAGTTATTTTATCAATCTGATCCAAGTCATCATCACTTTCTTCATAGTCACGAACTGGTTCTATATAGTGTGGTCCCTTCGTAGGGTCCAATGGTACTACAACGCAAAGCAATTTTCTTTCAAACGAAATTTCCTTTTCTTTAAGTTCATGACTCCATTCATATCAATGGCCTAGTCAATTCCAAGGAGTGCAGGGTATGGATTGTTGTCATCAACAATCTCTATTACTTCAAAATTAGCCAACATGCTCACACCTTCGATATCTACTATTTCTCCATGTAACTGTCCCATGGGGATGGTATTTTGTTGGTTTGCCATTCTGAGCTGGATCAGAGACCACTGTAGCATAGGTCTCCCCATCATTTCCCATGTTTGTTTAGGCAACACGTTTGCATCAGACCCCAAATCCAAAATAACCTGGTTCATCTCATAATCTCCTATCTATGGGATGAGCCCCATCTCATGCCTTGTTCTTGCCTTATGTTTTTCGATTTTTCGTACTACGCAGTGTCCGTTAGGAGAATTTTCCTTACTAGCACACTTGTTTGTCAATTCCTGCAGGCCCTTCATAGCCTTTCTATGGTGCATAAGTTTCATGCAAGTTTCCAAGAATGTGGTAAGTACAGAGGGATCAACCTCTATAGGCATGCTAGTCTCTGCTACTTTGTTTTGACTTCCTAAATTAGATGCCTCAGCAAAGCTTTTCTTGGCTTCCATAAATGTTTCCTTCACATGCACCAGATCAAATCCTGCTTCCTTTTCTGGGGCCTTGTGAACCCATCTGTCTTCTTCAAGTTGTTTCCCCTTATCATCCCTTGTGGTTACTCCACTTCTTAGCACAATATTTACATTCGAATCTTCCTCGTGGGGCTTAGCTCTCATCATTTGTAAGTTCTAAGTAGGGTGTTGAGGTTGTGCCTTCTTCTCCTACATCTTAGCTATCAACACAGGGCATTCTTCGATAGTGTGATCAAATTGAGTACAATATTGACATGAGGGGCATGTTTGATTCTAACACTATCGCGCGTAGTGCCCTCGTGTCCCACAATTATAGCAAATAACCTGACCACTACCTCTACTAGGTCCTCCTCCTCCTTGGCCTCATCCTCACCCCTGATATCCTCCATGCCTTACCCTAACACCCTGATCTAGAGGCTAAGTTCCTAATTGCATTCGATAGGTAGGTGTTCTTTCCATCATCAATTCGTAGCTATGACAGTGGCACTCATCGTGGCCCACCGATTTGCAGAAATACCAGAATAATTGTTGTGGAATTTGCACAAAAGTTTGCAGCAAATGACAATTATTCATTACATGTTTTCCAGCCACTTGACAAATAACACACCATACCGCAGGCCCCACACTTGGTCCTGCTGGAGCTTCTTGCCTCAGAGGCATCAGTCCCCCCCCCCCATAATATTATTCATAAAGACATGGGAGTGGTCTTTATGATGCCCCTGGCTCTTACACTTGAGGCACTAGACTTCCTCCTGCACCTCTGCCCTAGCGTCCTTTTCTTTCTTCAAGCTTTGCAGTTCCAAGAAGAGGTTCTGCAATTGTGAGTGAATCTGTTGGACTCCCAAAGTCATGTCCTGAATAGGTGTCTCATGCAATCTCATCATGATTTCCAAGGCTTCTGCCTGAGTTCTTATCTTCTTCTTTGAAAAACAAATCCTCAGGTGGGGCAGAAGTGAGGATATAAACCACTCATGATGCTGGCCATCTATAAGATGCATATTAGCTTCACAGATCACAAATTTCAGCCTTTGATCTAACTCCCAGGGCATGTCACTAGCCCTCATCGTGATTTCCTTAAATCTAATGACTGACTGCATGTCAGAGTTAGGTTTACTAAACTCCTTGTTTAAAGCATCCTTAGTATCTACTAGCATTGCTAAAGGATGATTAATGCAATACTTAATATATCACGTAAGCGTGTGATCCTACAGAGTAGTAACTAAGTGCGCCTTCTTTATGTTGTCATTAGTGATCTGTTACGCGGTCCATACAACATTCACGATGAACTAGAATTGATCTGTATCTTCGCTCCCTATACCCTTGAAAATCAGAAAATTTACCGAGTTCGACATATTGAACAACAATGGTGGAGGCGGTGGTGTGGGTGAAGGTGGAGGTGGGGTGGATGAATGATGTATCTGCAGAAAACCCTACCTTATCAGCTAGACCACACTCTATGGTGAGGATTGTGTCGTTCTCTCGTCGTCACTAGAGGGAGGTCCAATCAATGGGCTATATTCAGGGCTTGCTTTCTCTCGACTTCTAAAGATCCATCCACTTTGTGTAGATCTAAACATCAAGGCAATGACATAACCCGTTTTTCACACAAGAGAATCTTAATCCAGGTATTCAAAGATCTTAGATCTTAACTCATTGTCCCTTGAATAAGTGTCTCTTTTCTTCGTTGTAGCTGATTGAGGTATCAACCGTGAACTCTGTAACAAATCCTCCTATAATTTGATTGAGACAGTGGTCAACAGTATCCGCGATCTTGTCGTCAGAGGCTTCTAACCTTCGCACTAGCTATGGAGTCAACACTATTGGACTGTTAAGCCTCCACCTTCCGTGGTCATCTGCCAACTTAGCTATCCACTTGTATATTTTGATCGGGAATGTGTAGAAGAAAATTTCATGTATTTATGTAGACAAATATCTGTCCAACTAGTGCTCCTTTGACAGGTGCAGATTCCTATTCTCTTGCACCATGAATTTGGAATCTTCCTATCCAAACACTTCTCAATTTCCTTCTTGGTCAGATTCTAGTGATGTGACATCACACATCTCCTTATGCAGATCTCGGTCTTGGAAACGAAACCATTTGTTGGCTTAGTGTGTCCTGACCCAAGTTCAGAGTTAGTTGTTCCAAGAAAAACCCTACACTACTGGCCCTTTGGGCATCAACCCATGTAGCACAGACTGAAGTCTCACCTAAAGCAGAATGGGAGGATGATGGGATCAAGTTTCTACATCCAGAGATCAGTGTGATGCCATTTTATGTCCCAGATCTACCTTCATGTATATCTCTAAGCCCTTAGGGCTTGGTACTATAACTTCCTTCAAACAACCCCTAGACCTCTCCGAAGGTCTATGATCGGCCTCTGAGTACCCTCAACATATAAGTTATCTACTTACTTGCACTACACATTAGCCTTAGATCATAATTTTCCTAGATGCTCTTAAGTATTCAATAAACATGACAAAATATATTATAATCTTCGCATAAATACTTAATATGTATTGCGTTTAGTTAAGGAGATTTATCCAATATATTCGTGCATCAATACACTACTAATTCATAAAGACATTATTTCAATGACAACATGTAGCGCAACATAATTAGAAACAGTAAACAGATAAACACATGAATTTTTCCAACTGTCTTCTTTATTGATCTTTAGTATAAGGTTACAGACTCAAAACTTCCTTGCGCACTCAGCTGCAGACACTACCCTAGGCCTTTATGCACTCAGTTACAGAGCATTTCCCTCCTCTAAGACTTACTTCTCTATGCTATCTCTCTAACACTCCATCTGTTATGAAACCAACTCACAAAAAGATAGAAAAGATAGATCAATGCCTTAGAAATAAGCCTCTTCGAGGGGGAAACCTCCTTTACATTACACAAATGAACAATTCTTAGATGATATAAATGACAAAACCTCCTTTCTATATATAGGAGTCTAAGGGGTCACAATATAACCAAAGCCGACCTAAAAATAATAATATAAAGGCACAAAAATAACAATAGTGGGATTCTATGGGGCACAATAATAACAATATGGGGACAATAGGGGCACAACAATAACAATAAGGGATACAATGACAATATTAATGAGGGAATCACTAGTATTATAGGGACCTAACACCATCTATTCATACCCATATACATGCCTTAGAATCCCTAAGACACACCTATGTATAGCCTTTTACCCATGGTTTGCGGACCATGGGTGGATCTCAAAATTGACTCAACTTTACATAAATGAGGGTAAAAACCATTTTTGACTCCTAACTACCTATGTGCTCTGCATCTACAATTCGTGGAGACTTTACATCTTTTCATTAAAATTTACATCAAAACTTGGGGTTTTAACCCAAAACTGACCCAGGGGACCCCATCCCAATAGCAAGTAAACATGAGAAAGGTAGACCACATATGTCGCGCAAGTGTGCTTGTTGTGTAAGATTCCTCCAATGAAAGAGCAATGGGATCATGTGATTTGAGTGGAGGAAGTGAAATCTGGGTGTTTGTTTGATCTTCAGTGCGAAGCAGAGAGTGATGAGGAGCCTTGCACGTTTCAACAATTTCCTGATCGAAAGTGAAACCAACCTTAGGACAGCGAGGGCTTGACATAACCGTCAGCTTGAGTTGAACTGCCTTGACAACCTGCGAGGTTTCAACTTCGTCAATAGGTAGATCATCGGATACCAGTGGCCTAAACATATTAACAGTGAGTGAATAAACATCGTGAATCGAATGAAGAAGTATAGAGATCACAACATCCATGATAAAAAGATTTGGGATTTTCGTCGACATCCTCATGATTTGATGAATCGTGTAGAGGGGTAGATGAGAAGCAAGGATGTTCACCCTCTTTGTTTTCAGAAATGATAAATGATAGATTGGATGGATTTTCAGAGGAAGATGTGACCTCTCCGTAATGTAATGACAGACTAACATCCAATGTGTCCTGTGAATGATCAGAAGTAGAAACATCCAGAAATGAGTTTTTACAGGGGCAATCAATAGTGGCAGAATCACATGGGATGTTAGGATAAAACGTATGAGGTGTGGATGAAAGGGAGTCATCCTTCACCATGGGTTCTTCTTTAGATTCTCGCACACACTCATCATGAATGATAGTGCAGGTTGGCTGCACAACACCAACTCCGTCAACATCGTGATCCTTGTTCACAGTAAGTGTGGAATCCAGAATAGAAGAACTCAAGACAATACAATCTGGATGATCAATGGAACACGGGGATAGAGGTTGAGGGAATGAATCCACATAACAACCAATGAGCTTGCAAGCCAAATATGCATAGATATCAAGAGCAGGTGGGGTGGGAGGATGTGACATTTCAACAGATGTATGTGCATGTTCTCCCACATCACTCTGCGGTGGTGGAGCTGTTTGACGTGGTGAAGGCAGAAAATCACTTATGACAACAACTGTGTCTGTTGGTGATTACGCAGCTCCATCATTGAAGTATGCTAAGCAGGATTCGAGTGATTTCAATAATTGTGGATTTTTGTATATGTAAAGAAGATACTCAAATATTCCATTGAGAAATTACAAATCAATTTCATCTTCAGGAAATTGGTATGCAAGATTACAAAAGCGTTTGTGAACTATTCAATGGATTCATCAGGGGCTTTTCATAATTTCAAAATTTCTTCGTTGAGTGCTTTATGGTCAAAGTGATTGAAAGCATGGTCTATCTTTGTGGCAAACAATGCACAATTCATGTAATATTCAAAGATTTCATGTCTTTCGCATGAGCCTACAATGCCGACTGCATGCCTCACTAAGGCTACATGGCCTCCACCATTGTATTTTTATTTGACAAGTTATTCCAGAGTTCTTCTGACATTTCAAAGTCGTTTCCATAAGACATACACTCTGGAAGAGAAACTTTATAGTTAGTCATGATAAATATGCAAAGATTCAAAACAGATTGTGAGGACTCAACTTGTCATCTGGCCCTCCTTCTAGCACCAAAATGTTGATGGTGCTGGACCTGCCAACATGTTAGGGGATCTCCCCATTAAGAATTCCCAACTAGACATCAGACGGTTTGGTGTAGGAGTCCCAGCAGTGGGTTGTATGGTATCACCTTGACCGCAGTTGCGCGCAGAGGCAAGAAGGATGCCCTTATTGGTAGCAAGGGTATGACTAGCGCAGAAAGCCAAGGAAGGTGCATGAAGGGTTCTAACACATGGAAATGGGAATGAGTATGCCCCTTAGAAACCTATGGAAACACGCAGCTAGAAAGGGAACAAACGAGCAAAGATACATCAGAAGCTGGAAGGCAGGGAAACCATTGATTCAAAGTGATGGTTAAACCAACAGTACATCTCAGTAAGATTCATACATACATATATAGAAAGAGTCCATACATACATGCATAATAAAACAGCTACATATATTATTAGAGTAACCAAGTTAGCTGAAATACAATAAAAACATATACGTGAAACGTGTTGGCTCTGTTATATTAAGAGTTAAAAATCCAATCATACAATACAACCATGACCAACCACTAGTTCCAAGAGCGAAACATTATAGTCACTACTGCCTGCTCCTCCAAAGAGATGTATTAGCTCTGCACTGTGGAGAAGCCAAGGCTTGTTATAATACACTCCAAGCTTTCTCTAAGATACACCTATAGGAATATTGGCTCCCAAAAGCCCGTACAATGAGTTATGAGGTTCTATAAATAGTAAAGGGTGGGGCAACCCTTGACATTCCCCTTCGTGAATTTTCACCTACCATTGTGACTCTTCAACTACTACATGACTATTGCATTCTACTATTGACACTTTTCTTTCACTTTTACAAGATGTTACATTAAAATATGCACATGTAACCATGTGAGACAAAATAGGCTTGAGTTAGGCATGCAAGACATCACTAAGACTCGGACAACTGCTGGAAGACCAACTCTTCGACATCCTTGCGATGATCGACGGTGGTGAATCAATGCCAAGCTGGGTAGTCCATGATGGTGTTCGTGTACTCTGTGGTGACATCCTTCTGGAAGCAAACTCTTGCCTCCATTGTACCTAGGTACACTGCTTTGGCTCCTCTATCCAACTCGTCTGATAACATGTGCATCATAGTCTTGAGTGTCGCTAGGCCAACAACATACTGATAAATAGTGTCTACGCTAATATCCAATTTTGTGTCGGTGGCTATGTGCATCAACTCGTCGAAGTACATGTCTAGCTCCAATCAAAATTTTTTCTTTGTCTTCGCCTTGTTGAGTATGCCAATGGATGGGATCACATGTGTGTGCAAAATGACATCCATGCTCTTAAACACCCGTGCATGCGATCGACATCATTTCTCACCCTATCTACTCTGTGTCAGCTGCTGGGATGGGTCTATAACCTATATGGGCATAGTTTCATCAGTATGAGTATGTTTCACCTCCTACTGTACTTGTTCCTGCTGCGCTTCCTTCTCTCCACTACACAACTCTTGTTTTCCCCTGAGTTTCTGCTTCAACTCCTACAACTCCTTCTTTGTTTCCTCGATCCTCTATTTCTCTCTTTGCCTTTGCATGATCCTCTTGTCGCGTTGCTACCTCTTAGCCTCAATCTCCAAAGTTGCTTTCACCACAAGTGGATCTACTTTGAACTTGCAGCTTTGCTCTGCCTCTATGCCATCAACAACCTTCATCATGCCTTGGTCATGTGTAGGTCTGCTACCCTCTATTGTTGCTAAATGTGCTGCTCTCTACGATTCCACTTTCATTTCATCTTGATATCTGTGTCTATGAATACTTTGGTGTCTTTTTAGATAGGTAAGCTCATTGACACTAGCTCAATTGCATATCTAGTTGTGCTCGCAATAGTGTCTTTTGACCTTGATCCCTGGGAAGCCATTGTACCTATACTATTATGAGGCAGACGAACACCTATGATAACTGGAGACATAGTAAAACTCACGGTAAGAAATATGTCAGTTAAAACCAAAACCAAATGGAGTACTCACATGCAACATACCTGTGTGACTATCTATGAAGATTCCGCAATTTTCATCGGGAGGTTGGGTGACTGACTGCCAAAACTGCACAAGGCACACTTCGGGCTATCAAGAGGATGACTGATTGCTGGAAATATACAATGCACAGTCCAACTTGGCCTGCTGAGGACTTAAACTACGCAATGCGCAATTTTAGTCAGCAGTGACATGCAAACGAGAAAATTGCATTGCACAATTTCTGGGGCCAGTGAGGCACTGCCTCCCAGAATTGCGAATGCAAGCCTAGAGGCCAGTGATGGACCAAATTTGCACAATTTATAGAGGGAAGGTATAGCCTTCACTTCCAAAAATGTGCATTTGCTAGGCGGGCAAGGCAGTGTTTGGGCCAAGGAAGCCCAAACCCGCCGATGGGCGACTGGAAAGAAGTCTAAATGCATAGAAAAGTTGAGTGCAAATAAGAGTGAATTCTCATGCATGAAAACATTGAGTGCAGGATTCAAAAAACAAGAAGTCAAACATGTGTGTGAAGCGAGTTTCCGCGACAACGATCGTCGATGTAGAAATAGTGTCATGTATGCAACAACAATGAGATGCTAAGAAAAGATGAAACAATGGTTCTACAAGATAACATGCATCAAAATGATAGAAAGAATTCATTGAAATCATGCAAACATCACGTACATAAAGAAAAATACAAAAAGTGAAAAAAACGCAACACAAGACATGAAAAGTAGACTTACCTTGAAAAAGATGAGCTTAATGTGTCAAAGACTCCTAGATGGGATGTGGGATGTAAGAGCTGCAAGATTGATGTGAGGAATGAGCTCTGCAGCATTCGTCAAATGAGTTTTTATAAGATTGACATTATGACATGCATGCCACAAATCTAAGAAAAAACGACACTTGGCAGAAGGTTTCTAAAACAATATTTTCATGTAGCCTCTAGCTGCTAAAATTAGATCCCTAAAATCTAGGGATGCTTTGTGTTTTTCTTTTTCAGGAAAAGCAACCCATGCATGCAAATCCAGATTACTAAGTCCCAGAGGGAACCGGTCAACGTGACATCACATGCAATAGTCTGCAAGCCTGGGGATGAAATTTGCATAGTTTTTGGGCTAAGTGAGGTTGGTTGTTCCTTGGGCATTACACAATTTCTGGGGTAGATAGGTCACTATCTCCCATAATTGTGCAATTTCTAGGCTAAAGCCCATTATCAAGTTGGATTACGAAATTATGGAGCCTAACAGGCAGCCTAGGATGATTGTGCAATTTCTAGAGGGAAGTCTAGTTCCCCTCCATAACTGCACAATTTTCAGGGGGAGCATCTCAGCCAGAAAATTTCCCAAGTCTGAAGTGACAGCCTGTGGGTGGGGGAAAATCAGGTTGACATGCATAGGCCATTAGGCCACTGAAACTCAGATGAAGCCTATGTACTTGACAATGCAAGACATGCTACTAAGGATGGTTGGTAGGGAGGCTCCAAAATGAAGCTAAGGCAAAATTTTGGAGGGTGGTTGTAGCCACTACAACAAAAACCTACAAGAATGATACATGCAACCAAGCATACAAGAATGCAACCAAACATACAAGAATGTAACCAAGCATACAATAATAATGCATGTGAGCAACATATAACAATATGTAACCAGTCATACACTCACGACAATGCATCCCACAATAACAACATCAACTTCCACATGGCGACATCACTACAACCATGATCAACATTATGAAAATGCAACAATCACATGGAATGCAAGTGTAAGAGATGCACATCTAACTGACATGCATGCATGACCAACACACAACCCATCTAGTCTGAGTGGTGAACCATGCTCTATTACCACTCTGTAAAACCCTCATCCCACATTTACCCATGTAACTGGCCAACCGGGGTAAACATGCAATGAGAGGACACTATTATATGATTTGACCTCCTAAGTCATGTTAAGGAAGTGAAACTGATGGAAAGACACCATACATGCATTCAACATTGGCATTAGGACCCTCAGGAACCAATCCAACCTTTTTTCCAACCATCCCTTAGGTCCCACTGAAAAAACCTGTAACAAACTGACAGGACAAACACCTTTTTAGTTAGTTTATGGTGTGGAAGTTGTCATGGCAATGGAATATATTGTACCTAGTCTACGCATAGCAGCACTCACAGGGATGATGGACTATGAAGCTTTGGAGGAAAGGTTCGCACAATTGGAAGAACTTGAGGAGGAACGGTTCTTGGCTAGTTTTCATCGGCAGGTCCAAAAGTAGCATGAAAAGGCCTAGCACAACTGCCATATCAAGTTGTGCACCTTCAAGGTAAATGACTTAGTGCTGCTATACGACAGTACGTTTGTAAAATTTTCGGGAAAATTATGAATGCATTGGCTGGGACCATACGTGGTTAAGGAGGATACAGAAAGAGGCACGATCTAGCTAATCAAACTAAACGGAGAACCCTTCCCAGGCAAAGTGAATGGCAGCAACTTGAAGCCCTACACGGGTGGGTTGGCTATCTGACTAGTCGGCAGAAGCATAATCTTCACGCTCCAAGGAGCCAGACAAAGGCGCAGGACTATAAACATATGTAGCAGATACCGGTACAGATGTATGGAAACAGTTTAGACATAGAGGTCTCAGAACATCGGATGTAGCAGATACAACAAGCAGTAGCTCAGTGTGTTGTGGACCTCAGTACATTTCGAGAATAGTTGGAGGGGCTCCACGCCAACCGAGTGGCTCGAGGGCAAGTCACGATATTTTTGTTGGGGCTCTGTTGGGCATGGAATCCCCCCAAGGCATCTTTTGGGGCTCAAAGCCAAGTTTTGACTTAATATTGTTGTAAATACTCCTAAATTGTGGGCGTAGAGCGCAAAATGTATGATAGAGTCATAGGGTTGTCTGCCCTAGTCTTGTAATGTAATGTAGGCCTACCCATGGTCCGCGGACCATGGGATTGTATAAATAGAGCGAGGCTCTAAGTGTAAAAGATAACTAACCAAGTAATAGATAACAAAGTAGAAGCGAAGAGCAAGATTCTAAGTGTCTAAGTGTGTCTTGGGTCGTAGAGTAGGATAAGGCTCTGCAGCTGAGTGTGTAGAGGTCTAGTAGTCTAAAGCTGAGTGCGCGGACCACTGCAACTAAGTGTGCAGGGTGGAGTCAAGTTTGTAACCAAGGAAGAAAATAATAAAGAGAAGTTTTATCTTAATTCTGTGTATCTGTTCTTGGGTTATTACATGTTTGATATAAATTGCAAATATATTGTTTATTTACTGCGCGCACCTGTATGAATGATTTATATTGCTAAGCATAACTTAAAGCATGCAAGTAGGATGAATTGATCAACTAATAGTGGAATACAAGACTTGGGTAATAACAGTTTGGCCCCCAAGTAGGGCTGCATGAAGGCAACATCTCAAGCTGCGAGATACGGGTAAGTGCGCGTAGCGACGTGCACATAGGGTCAAACCACGGACCACTTGAACTCATTAGACATCTCCAGGGTGCGAAAACTTGGTTTTATCACCCTCCCATACTACTTCGAGTGAGACCTCAGTCTTCACTCCACGGCCTATGACCGAAAGGGCCAGTAGTATCGGGATTTGTTTGGCTAAATCAACTCTGAACCTGGGTTAGGCCCCAACAAGCCAACAACCCCGGTGGATCAGTTAGCTTGGGTAAATGTGGGAGGAGGGTGTTAAAAAGTGGTATCAGAGCATGGTTCCATTCTCCTTGGGTGATGTCGGGTTTTTGTTCTCCTTGGATGAATTTGTTGTCACGTGTACATGTTGGTTGCATATGTGCCCTTATGCTTGTGGTCAATGTTCTTGTTGTGTATGCATGGTGGTGGTCACGGTTTCCATTGTGATTTCATGTAGAATTTGATAGTGTTTTTGTCAGAATGTGTTTGTCATGAATGCATGTTAGTGTTTTTATGAATTTTGTATGCATGACTGTTGTACATATGTTGTTATGCATGCATTGTGTCAGGTTGGTGTTGTAGGTGTGGCATCATGTATGGTAACTGGATGATGATTGAGATGATGTCTATATATTATGATGATTATGATTATACATGTATTGTGCTAATTTGGTCGATCTTGCATACACGATATCCTCCCCTAAACTCCAATGAGGTACGTTAGTTTGTTTATGATTTGATTTAGCTGACATGATACACCCTGTAGGAAGAGAAGATCAAATATGACTAGCAAGATGGTAGACTACAGATCATGAGATTCTCCCTATAGATCAAATGAGTATCATGGTGAGGGATATTCCCTTGACATAGCAGACACTCTGAGAAGTTTAAAGGCATAAATAAGGAGTTGTAAAGAAGATAATGATCGAATAATTTAATCATAAGAGAGACTTGCTAGGGAATAAGAGAAACAAAAAGAGGTCAATGTAGCGATTCTTCAGAGCTTGTCAGACTTAAGAAGATAGGGACTACTTAGAATCATTCATGGAAAGGAGGATAGGAATAATGGAGAATATGGTAGTGTTGGCTTGTTGGGGCCTGGCCCAGGTTCGAATTTAGTTAGCCAAACAAATCCCTGTACTACTAGCCCTTTTAGCAACAGTCCGTGGAGTGTGGACTAAAATCTCACTTGAAGTAGTATGGGGGGGTGCTAGAACCAGGTTTCCGCACCCTTGAGATGTCTGAGGTTTGATTCGATCCAACTCTGAGTCCCTTCATGCACTTCCCTGGCTTTTGTGCCCTGATATATTCGCCTTCGTGCAGCCCTAACCAGAGGTTGTGGGCTTTTGTGTTGCTGGAGCAACGATCTGCACTATTCCCCAAAGTCACGCACGTGATCTTACTGATCTTATTATAATAGTTAGTTATCTTCACATAAACATGTGTCTTATATTATATTTACTCATTCAACACATTCGTATGAGTTTGCGTAGTAAATAAACAATAAACTTTCTATTCATACTCAATAACGCATAAATAGGAAAAGATACACAGAAATATGGTAAAAATTCTCTTTTATTAATTCTTCCCACGGTTACAGACTCGACCTGCGCTGCGCACTCAACTGCAGGGGTCTGCACACTTAGCTGTGGACTATTAGGCCTCTGCGCACTCAACTGTAGATCCTTCTCCTATTCTGCGACCCAAAGATAGGACTTACACTTTGACTCAATCAATTCCTTAGATCATCATGCTTCATTCCTCTTTCTACACTTAGATCCTCACTCTATTTATACAATCCCATGGTCCACGGACCATGGGTAGATCTTTCAAACCAACATTACATTACAAAAACAAGGGTGGACAACCCTATGACTCTATTATTACTTCACGCTCCGCGCCCACAATTCACAGAGTCTTTACAATGCACTTAGTCAAAACTTGGGCTTTAAGCCCCAAAACATGCCTTAGGGGGGGTTCCATGCCCAACAGCCCCCCAACACAAACATCATGACTCGCCCTCGAGTCACTCTATCAGTGTAGAGATCTTTACATGGAGACCCTCCAACTCTGCTCGAACAACTACAAGGTTGTCAACACACTGAGCGGCTGTCTGCTGAATCTCCTGTACATGTTGTTCTAAGACTACGATGTCAGAACTGCTTCGCTGCATCAATTTATAGTTCAGCGCCTTCTTCCAAATACTTGGAGCATGAATACTGTGGTTCTGTCAGCTAGTTAGATAGCTGGGCCAGTCGTGTATGGCTTCAATCAGCTTCCATTCACTTTGCCTGGGAAATACTATCCATTTAGCTTTATCAGCTACACTGTGCCTCCGTTTGTGACCTCCTTAACAACGTATGGTCCCAGCCAATGCATTCTGAACTTTCCCGGTAATTTACCAAACGTACTGTCATACAATAACACCAAATTGTTTTTCATGAAGGTGCGCAACTTAATATGTCAATCATGCCAGGCCTTTTCACATTGCTTTTGTACTTATTGATGGAATCCAACCAAAAACTATTGGGTCCCCATAATACTAGTGATTACCCCATTACTATTGTAGTTGTACCCCTTATTAATATTGTTGTGCCCCTATTGTGCCCATATTGTTACTATTGTGCCCCATAGAAGCCCATTATTGTTATTATTGTGACCTTACATTATAATTGTTATGTAGGCTCTGATTATGTTATGACCCCTTAGACTCCTATATATAGAAAGGAGGTCTTTTCATTTGTATCATCCAAGAATTGTTCATTTATGTAATGTAAAGGAGGTTTCCCTCTTGAAGAGGCTAAATTCTAAGGTGTTGATCTATCTTTTCTATATTTTCTTGAGCTGGTTTCATAACATTTGGTATCAGAGCTTTGGATT
>APFE031580399.1:0-26547 GCA_000404065.3 Pinus taeda | reverse complement strand
AAACTAGAATGATGTATTTCTTCAATGGAATTCTAAAATGGATCTTTCACATAAACATTTCAATGAATACTTCAAAACAACCAACCATCAATCAAATATAAGCATGATAAGAAGAACTCCTTTCAAATAAAAAACAAAGCTTCAACCGAAACAAACCGAGCAATGTGATCTATGCTTAGAAAGAGACGCTCAGCGAGAGAAGAGAAAATGAAACTTTTTCAATTGAAACCAAAGCAAGCTAGATGAAAGGACTAAAAACGAAATGCATGACACAACAAACCAACAAACTTGACTTGATGAGTAGGCAAACAAATGAATGGACAATGACCTATATTCCCCAGGAACAAAAACCATCCAAAAACTCAAAAAAACAAGCGAGGCAATCTCCAACCAACCAAGAAAAAAATCAAGCTAACAAAGCATTCTAGCCAGGGAGAATAAAGGCAAACAAGCCAAGAATCAGAACCTAAGAGGACAAGACACACTAGAAATGATTTAGGAGAAACTCTAATTTTAACCTACAGGCATTAACGCGATTGTCTAACTTGCATCATGCACCAGAAGGGGTTTTGGCACGACTGTTCAAGAGGGACTCGCACTGGTCAGCACGACTGTTAGAAAGTAAACAACGTTGATCTAGGGATTCAAAGAAAAAAAAAAAAAAAATCACAAACCAAAACCAGACCTATCACTCTAAATACAAGACTCAAAGTAGTGGATGACTTGAAGCACAGATTACCAAAGAGAAAGAGTGAAACAAGAAAAATTTTCACAAATCATGAAATGAAAAACAATCCAAAGAGAGGGATGGCTCCCTAGCGAAGTCGCCAATTTGTCGAGTAGGACAATTCTCTTCGCAGACAAAGACAATTTCTCTAGCCTAGGGGAGAGGGTATAGCCACAAACAAGACAATCTAATGTAAATTTACTTAGATTAGAATCGAATAAGAGGGCCTACCTCTTATAACGCTAATCCACTTGATTGTGATCTTGCTTCCTTGCTCCAACTTCCTTTCATTCCTTTCGTTCAAGTACCTGAAACATGCAAGAAATAATGAGAAACATGATAGCATAAAAAAAAATCCAATCTACTTAAAAGGTTAAGGAGTTCTAAGCTATCAAATGTAATATTACACCCGATATAGGAAATAAACCATTAGTTGTATTAAAATAAACTTCAAAGAGAAATACAACTGAAGCCTTGATGTTGGAGATCTACGTTGTGGTATCCAAGTCCTGCTACAAGCCTTTTTAACACTCTTTTCCTCCTCTAGCTTGACATGAAATGGCTTTGAAGCTCTAACTCTCTCTCCTCATGCTTTAGATACCAAAGACTAGTCTTTTGTCATCTAAGACTAATCTTCTTCTATCAAAAGCTAAAGATTTCAAAATTTTGCAGCTGGTTCTACCTCTGTACCACTTTCACTATGTGTTGTATTGTGTGTAACCAAAAAGGGTGAGAGGAAGTGGTTTATATAGGGAGAGGAGGATAAGAATGAGTTCCACTCAATGGGGAAGAAAGTCTTATCTCCTTGGGAAGGTCCACTTTTATGGGCGAAAGAACCTTATATGGAGTTCTCGACCCTTATCCAACCAAACGAACATCCAACACATCGCCACTAGAAGTTTTTAGAATTGAAACTTTGTTTCCTTTTATAAAAACTTTCCAGAAGTAGACCGGCGTGGGTATTGGGTGAACAGTAGCGTCGATCAACGTGGGTCACAGTGTAAAACTCACATCATCAGCACGGGTGAGACACTAGTAAAGATCGTTGATCTTAAAAATTGGGTTTTTAGAAAGATTCTCTGGAAATGTTCTGAAGGGAGTGGGTACTACTTTCTTCAAAATTCAATGGATGCAAGAGCATAGGTTTCATGGTAGAGATGGAGGTCAGATATTAATATAATGGGATGGATGTGACACAACGATGTATGGAACACTGGAACTGGACTCAAGAGGACTCGGAACAGACTCCATAGGTACAAGGGTGACTCATCTCAGATGCTCTGGACAAGGGTGACTCGATGATGTTGCCTCGTAGGGGAGACCTAGAGGGGACCATTAAAACATGAGTAAATGATGGTTAGTCATGAAGAAAATTGACATGTGAGTTAACTAGTGCAAAGATAAAATGGTACCATATTACAGTTGGCTGAAGTGAAGAAATTCGATTTTAATAGGCAGCAAAGTGAGACCTCATGGAAAAATGGCTTCCTAGTGAAGTGTCAAATTACCAAAAACAAAGGGAGACCCATTATAGAACTATGTGATAGATTTCCAACGATGTTGATAGTTCTTCAACCCGAGCTACAGTTTGGTTGTAATGGGCGAAAAAAAACTAGGGTTTTTCCTATAAAATGGCTAATCTTGCCCCCAAATATAATTCATTTTCATAGTAAGCTATTGGAGAATTTGGAGAGGAGAAGAAGACCCTAAATATTATGGAGAAGGTTTTTAATGTACCAGAGGTAGAGCAGGCATGTTGAGCTGGGGCGCTAGTGCCATAGGGGCCGGGGCGTTAGGTGGTGCATATGGATAATAAGGTGATGGGGTAACATTGGGATAAACAAGTGGAGCAACAACTGGCCATGGAATCTTTTGATATGCATATGTCATGTTGGGACCTAGATAAGAGTTCCCATGTAAAATATTTGGGGAGGGATATATGTAAGAGGAACCGGTCCCTCCTTGAGGTTGACCATAAATCATTGAAGGTGGAGAATATGGTTGAGGGTGTGGAATTGTTCCAACAATACCATCAGCAACATGACATTCCCCGACTACATTAGCAACACCTGGCCGAGGAAAATTAGGAATGACAATATAAACATAACTTGACTAGGCCTTGGAGAGAATCTTCCTCAGACTAGGGGAAGTGTGAAGTGCCATCTTTATCATGGGGGCAAAAAGAGATCTAAGGAACCAATCCATATAGATGCAGTCTTCGAATTCAGGATCTCTATAGATGCTCCTCCTTCTACACCATTCCTAAACATGGTCAGATAAGTGAGTGGTAGAAGTTTGACATAAATAAGTCAATCATTTGGTACCACTTTCATAACGGAGAGGTAACAGGAAATAGGAAAGAAAAGATTTGGAAAGAGTCGCAAAGTTGGAATGAGTGGCTCTAGGTTGATCGACATACCACTTAGCAGCAGCTCGAATAAGAGCGCTTTGGAACAAACAAAGACAGATGGAGTCTTCAATGATATAATTAGATGAACACCACATATGGAATAATCAAACATGATTCTTGTGATATTCTCCGGGATTACCTTTAAACTTTAGGATGTGTGAAGGAATTTTAGTAGGCATAATTGGATAATTGGGATCATGGATAAGGGGATCATTGATGAGTTGTCTAAAATCAAGGAGACTCAAACTAACCATAAAAGGAAGCAATGGAGGAGGAGTAACCATATTGGTGGAGATTTTGCTTATGGGATTACCCTGGTTGGTACCTGGGTTACCACCTTTGTTTCCCGCACCCACATTGGATCTTGACATGGTGATAGTATGGGGTTGAGAAGGCATGGAATCAAAGGAAGAACTAGAAGAATCAATGGATTCAGAATTAGAATGATGACTCGATGAAGAACTGTGAGTATGTACTCTAACTTGACGGGGATGAGTAATATGTCCTAATGGGAACTGAGGGTGAAGACCTCGAATTCTTTACAACAAATTCCTAGGGGGCGCAATGATGTCAGGACAATGATGACTCTAAAGACTAAAGGGTGATGATAGGAATTAAAGAGCAACAAAAGGCAAGCAAACACCTAGTGTAGTGGTGCCAAGTGTAAACTAACTATATTAATGGTGCTACTCTAAGATAAGAAAACACGTCCTATCAAAGAAAAAATACCTCTGGCCTATAGGTGGTCTAAATCCTCAAAAGATCCTAAATCTACTATTTTATATGGCCTTCCAAAGAACTTCTTACTTGATGGAACGTCTTACTTCTCAAGAAAGGTAGGGGAGAGAACCAACTGCTTCCCACAATCAGTACTATAAGGTGTTTTCCTAAGATTGTTCACTATGGTTACCTTCATCCCACGGGGGTATTTGAGTCTTGAGCTTCTTGGTGATCAGCCAACACATGGGATTCCGTACCACGAGTTGGGTAGCCCCGAGGAGAACCACTCACACGATGACTCCTCACTCAGTCAATCTCTTCCTAAAAACATGGAGGTGTACTTTAAACCCTAGGGAATTTTTCTTTCCTCAAAGAGAAAACCTAAGAGAATCTAATACCTGGGGAGATTGAACCAGAGATAGGAAACCCTTCCTAGTCTACACATAACACTCTTGGTAAATCTAAAAAAATTCTAAAAGAATTCCTGAAAATTTTCAAAATGTAGGTACTGGCCTCGAACAATGGAAAACGTATTTTTTTGGGCCAAAACGTGTGCTTTGGAATGCGGATTTGGGGTTGAAAACTCTGTTTTTCTTCTAGGACTCTCGGTCAGCAAATCTTGCATAGATTTTGTTGTCTCCTACTCAACTAGTACCTGTGACCCGTCGAAAGAACCAGAAAAACCATCAGAATCCGAAAATTTGACAAAAAAGGAAATAATACTATAAACAAAAATTGAGAGGCTAAAAATAGTTGTAGAAAACCCTGAAATTTACTAAAATTTCAGTCACCCAACAACGTTGTTATTATACTGATGGAGTCACCATTTGTTGATGACAAATGTAGCTTAAAGACTCAATGGAGTCACCATTTGTTGGTATGAAATTTCTTGGAAGGTTCACCAAAAACACTTCACTTAAGTCACCAAGTCACGCGTGACCCTAACAACAATTTGTGGTTGCTTACGCTTCAGATTTGTAATAAAACTTGGAAAATCCGCAACAGAAACAACATATATGATCCAAAACGACAAACAAAAATATGTATATCCAATGTAATAACCCAAATGGAAATACTTTTAAAATGAATAAACCTTTTATTGATAACACCTATTGAATGAGATCTATAAAAAAGGGTTTGCAAGTTTCCCTCCGTGGGATGGGTCCTTTGATGTACTTGATTCTTTAGTAATCGATTCTCTCTCTCAATGTGTGAAAAATCCCAAAACAATGTGGAGAACTCAAGTGGGAGTTCAAATAAAAAGAGACAATAATGGTGTTGATGATAATTATCATGGTGAAGAATAAATGAAAAACCCTCCTATTTATAACAAAGTATTGAGTTAATATCGAAAATGGAGAATAATAAAATAATATTGACCAAATTGATATCTAACCATTAGGAATACTTTATTATATTTTTTGGAGAGGGAAAATATTTCAAAATGGTCAAATATCTTTATTTAGAGTAACAAAAAAAATGATTTCTTAATTATTTTTTGAGGATTAAGAATGGTGTGAAATTGAAATAATTGTTAAATAGAAATTTAACAATTATTCCAATAATAGGAAAAAAAATAGTGATTTATTTATTATTCTTATGGGGTTTAGTCAAATGCGACAAGAAATAATGATCAGATAATGATTTAATAATTATTCCTAGAGAAAATATAATAAAGAATGATTTATTAAATTATTCTCATGAGTTTTTTATCTTAATCAGAAAACAATTTAATAAAAATGGTTTACTAAATTATTTCCCATGGTGAAAGTGATTTTACTATGGTAAAATTATTTATACATGTTGTATCTTGATCCACCTAGTTAGAAATGGCTAGGTGATATTTTTTTGGTGATAACAATTATTATGGTTATGATTATATTGTGGTGATAACAATTATTATGGTTATGATTATATTATTATGGCTTTGATTATATTGTGACCCCCTTAGACTCTTATATATACCAAGGAGGCCTTCTCATTTGTATCATCCAAGAATTATTTATTTATGTAATATAAAGGAGATTTCCCCCTTGAAGAGGCTAATTTCTAATTCGTTGATCTATATTTTCTTCTATTTTGTGAGTTGGTTGCATGAAATTTGGTACCAAAGCTTTGGATTCTAGGATTTCGCTTCTTCAAGTAAATCATCTTGGAATTTTCACTATAACGTTTTTCTACTAGGTGTCAAAAGTTGAAATTGCAATCAAATAGAGCTGAAATATTGGTGAACTTTGTGTACAAATTTTAGATCTTGGTTCGCTATATTTTCAGAGATATGATCCGAGGAAGTTAGGGTTTTTGCAGGCTCCAAAATTCAATCTCAAATAGGGGACCTAGGGAAAACCATTGTAACTTTATCTCTGAGCATCATATTTGAATTTTGTAAAAAGTGACTGAAATTTCATAGACTTTAGTTTTGTGTGTATCATTTTCAGGGCCGGAGGTTGAAATAGTGACGCAAGGCGCTTCGTACAAGTTTTCTCTACTAAACGAGTCGATAATCAGGTTATCGTGGGAGATTGGGTATAAATCCTTCTTGAAGAATAAAATATTGGTCTAACTTATGGGTTTAGAAAGAAGACTCAAAGGGATACCATAGGACGAAATTTTATACCTTGGAGACAAGAAATTACAGAGATACAATAGAAGCAATATCAAGCTCCTAAAAAGCAAGAAAAAGATGTGTTTTTCAATTTTTCATAACTTTTGTTTCAAAAATCAGTCTGAGGTGATTCAAAGGGAATATTGAAGCATATAAATCAGTCCTTAGTTTTAAAATTCCTCCCAAACAAAATAATTCCACACCCATTATGCCCTCATAAAGCTCTACTATGATACATGAAGAGGAATAATTGCAACATGATATATCAAAATTATGGGACCAAGTGCAAAAACTTTCGCTCTCACAAAGAGCAACCAAATATGACATGGATGGCTTAAAAAGGGACATGGATGGTATAAAAGGCAACATGGATTTTTTTAAAGTATACATGGATGCGATGAAGGTCAAGTTAGAAGGGTTGAATTTTTTGTTGCAAGAAAGGCTTCACAGTGGTGACAAGGTAATCCATGAAAATCATGATGAGGAAAAAAGGAATATGAATTATGATTTTAGATATTCCAATGTGGGGTTTAATAACTACCACATTCCAAAGATAGATATGAGGAAGTTTAATGGAAATTATCAGGTAACATGGATACTACAAATGGATCATTATTTTGATCTACAAGATGTGCAACCCTCACAAAAGGTACCTATTACATATTTATATTTAGAACCAAATGAGTTTGTATGGTATAGATGGATTTGTTCTCATAAATCACTTGTCACCTTGTCAATTTTTATGAAGGAAATGATAACACATTATGAATATACAAAGAGCAACACCTTCTTTAGCCAATTGATAATTCTCAAACAAAAGGGTTCAATGGTGGATCACATTGAAGACTTCCAAAAATTGAATAATAGAGTAACTGATATTCCAGAAGAGCGTAGGATTGATGTCTTGATAGGGAACTTAAAAGATAACATCCAACATGAGGTTCGCCTTTGGGAACCTAATTCATTGGTGAAGGCATTCAAGGTGGCAAGAAAAGTTGAAAGAAAAATTATGGCAACAAGGGAGTCTACCACTCACAACTATAAAGATGGAAGTGTTGTTTCTCCTAGTCTTCCACAACCTACAAGATTGACACCGCAAAAATTGGAGGAAAAAAGAGAAAAATGGAATTGTTACAACTGTGATAGAAAATACACTAAAGGTCATAAATGTACCAAGGATAAATTATTCTACATAGATTGTGAAGAGGATGAAGAAGAAGAACAAGAAACATCAAAAGAGGAGGATATACACTAGGAACCAACCCCGGAGAAAGAATAAACAAATCTTACCATATCTTGTAATGCATTGGCAGGAATTACCTCTCTTGAAACTCCCAATATATAAGGATATATTAAGAAGAAAAAGGTAATAGTTATGATTGATTCAAGTAGTACCCATAATGTTATTCATTGTAAGATAGCCAAAGAATTGAATTGCTTCCTATATGCAACACCATAGTGTCAAGTGATGCTTGCAAATGGAGGAACTATAAATTGCTATGGAAAGTGCCATAATATCAAGCTAACCATGGGGGAATATGTATTTAATAGTCCAATACTTTCCATTCCAATGGGCGGTGTTGATTTTGTATTAGGAGTCCAATGGTTATAATCTTAAGGGACGATAGATTTTAATTTTCAAGAACTTTTCTTCAATTTTTTGGGGAAGGAAAGGAATTTGAATTAATGGGTATTGCAGGGGAACCAGGAAATATAATTAGCTCTAATGGCATGACAAAGCTTCTTATGAAATAGAAACGGGGCATAATTGTAAATTAGCTAACTAGATTTTCAAATATCGAAATCAGTTATTTCTCCATATCTCAAAAAAGCCTTGGATAATCATTCCAAGGTATTTGAGACTCCCAAAGATATCCCACCTATTCGCGATTAATATCATGCTATTCATTTGATTCCGAGAAGTGTTCCTCCAAACATCATGCCTTACAGATATCCCTATGCCCAAAAGAGTGAAATTGAATGTATGGTGGCAAAAATGCTAGAGACTGGTATAATTCAAACTAGTAAAAGTTCTTTCTCTGCTCTAGTAGTATTGGTGCACAAGAAGGATGGATCATGGCGTATGTTTCTATATTATAGGGAGCTCAACAAGCTCACTATTAAAGATAAATTTCCCATTCCTATCATTGATAAATTTCTGGATGAATTACATGGAGAAATTTACTTCACCAAGTTGGATCTTCATTCAGGATATCATCAAATTAGAATGAAGAGTAAAGACATTCCAAAAACAACATTACAAACTCATGAGGGTCATTGTGAATTTTTGGTCATGCCTTTTGGCCTTACTAATGCACCTTCCACATTTCAAGGTTTGATTACTCCCATTTTCAAACCCTTCCTTAGAAAATTTTTGTTTGTATTTTTTGATGATATACTAAACTACAACAAGTCTTGGAAGGATCATGTTCAACATGTTGACAGGGTGCTCAAATTATTGGAGGAGAAATAATTATATGAAAAAACCTCCAAATGTTTATTTGGAGTACATGAGGTGGAATATTTGGGTCATATTGTATCTCATGAGGGTGTTAAGGTAGACCATAACAAAATTAAATCCATAAAGGAATGGAAATCCCCACAACCATAAAGCATCGTAGAGGATTTCTCGGGTTGACAGAGTATTATCGTAAGTTTGTTAATAATTATGGGAGAATAGTAGCACCCCTAAAAACATTACTGAAGAAAGATGCATTTTCTTGGACTCCATAAGCAACAAAGTCCTTTAATCATCTTAGGGAGGCAATGTGCCAAGCACTGATCTTAGCTACACCAGACTTCACAAAAACCTTTATTGTGGAATGTGATGCCTCAAGAAATGGAATTGGTGTTGTTTTAATGCAAGAAGAAAGACCCATTTCTTTTGAAAGTCGTCCAATCAAGGGAAAGTATTTACATAAACCTATTTATGAGAAGGAAATTTTGGAAATACTACATGCACTAAAGAAGTGGCGACCTTACCTAATGGGAAGACACTTCAAGGTAAAAACATATCATTATAGTCTTAAATAATTTTTGGAACAAATATTATCTTCATAAGAGAAGAAAAAATGGGTCACAAATATGTTGGGTTATGACTTTGAGATCATCTATAAAAAAGGTAAGAAAAATGTTGTTGTAGATGCACTCTCAAGAAAGGATGAGGATGTGGAAGAATTTCTTTGTGCCTATTATCCAACTTGATTTTATAAACGAAGCAAGGGATGAATGGAAGAAGGACGAAGAGGTGTGGACACTCATTCAAAAGTTATAATAAGATCCTAGTACATTTGATACATTTAGCTGGAAAAATTATTCATATGGTACAAAGATCGGTTATATATTTGTAATAATTCTCAATTCAAGCAAAAGATTCTTTTGGAATTGCACACCCCCCCTTTAAGAGGGCACTCAATATTTTTAAGAACTTACCACATGATCAAGAAGGAAATTTTTTGGGATGGCTTTAAATATGATATTCAGAAGTTTGTGGAAAAATGTTTTTTTTTTCCAACAAAATAAAGTTGAGACAATTAAGACCCTAGTCTATTACAACCTTTAGCCATTCCAAGTCAGCATTGGGAGTAGGTTTCAATGGATTTTATCACAAGTTTACCCAAGTCTAAAGGAAAGAGTTTCATCATTGTGATAGTTGATAGACTTACCAAGTATGCACACTTTTGCGCATGATATCATCCTTTTAAAGCCATTACAATTGCTATTGCATTTATGTAAACAATTCAAAAGCTACATGGAAACCGAAAGATTATTGTAAGTAACAGAGATCCCATTTTCACTGGAATTTTTGGACGAAATTATTTTCTTATCTTCGTACTCAATTAGCTCATAACTCATCTTATCATCCTCAATGTGACGGGAAAACTGAGATAGTGAACAAATGTTTGGAAGGATATCTTCATTTCTTTATATCTGACAAACAAACACAATGGGTCAAGTGGTTACTGCTAGCTGAATAGTGGTATAACACTTCCTTCCATACTGTAGCAAAAATGATTCCGTTTATGGCACTTTATGGATATCATCTGCCATCCATCACATCAGCTTTAAGACAAAATTCTAAGGTTAAAGCAGTGGAATATCACATCGAGAATCAACAAAAAGTTCTCCAACTCTTAAAGGATAACCTCACTCTCACACAAAATCAAATGAAACAACAGGTAGATCAACATCACAATGAGAGAACTTTTGATGTAGAAAACTAGGTATTTTTACGGTTGCAACCATACAAACAAATGTCCCTCAAGCGAGCTAAGAAGGATAATAAATTATCACCCAAGTATTATGGTCCTTACAAGGTGTTTCCAAAGATTGGTATTATGGCATATGAATTGGATTTGCCTACATCTTCTCGAGTACACCCAATTTTCCATGTTTCATGCTTAAAGAAGGTTATCGGTGATAAGCTCCAAGTTCAAACAGTGTTTCCAAAACTTAAAAAAGGAGGAAAAATCATATTTAATCCTGAAGCAGTCACAAAAAAAAGAACACGACAACTATAGAATCGAGTAATTTCATAATATATCATTAAATGGAAGAACTTACCCACTGAATATTCCATGTGGGAGGATGAGAATTTTATACATAAGCATACATAACTACTCAATCATTGAGGAAAACACTTTTTTGAATGAGAGGGGAATGTTAGGTCCCTATAATACTAGTGTATTTCCCTTATTTTTATTGTTAGTGTAGCCCCCTATTGTTATTGTTGTGCCCATGTATCCCCCATGTTTTTATTGTTGTTCCCCCACAGAAGCCCACTATTATTATTGTTGTGCCCTTACATTATTATGGTTATGTAGGCTATAATTATATTGTGAGCCCTTGCACTCCTATATATACCAAGGAGTTCTTATCATTTTTATCATCCAAGAATTTTTCATTTATGTAATGTAAAGAAGGTTTCCCCCTCAAAAAAGCTAATTTCTAAGTCGATCTATATTTTCTTCTATTTTGTGAGCTGGTTGCATAACATAAGCATGGTTCTATAATATGTCCTAGCTATGGCTCTTGTTATGATTTAATAATGTAACAACCTCTGGTTGATTTTCTATGTAAATAAATAAAAAAGTAACCAAGGTCATGAGACACGTATTCCAAGCTGAGAGTTGTGAAAAAACATAGTGATGTGGATCATTGGTGATTAATAAATGTCTATGGAAATTGGAAAACGCATTGAAAAAGGAAAAGTGGCATTAATTGGCATTTTATTTATGAAAATAATGAAAAATGCGACAAAAGGAAGTTGAAAGGTCACAAATTTTCATGTGAGGAAAATTGAAGGAAAAATAGAGGAAATTGAAGAAAATAGAGGCCTCAATAATAAAGGCTTCCGAGGACCAGTGCACATCATTTGTTAGTGTGTGAAATCTTTTGATAGTTATATGATGGAGCTCCCTCTCTCTATTTTCTCTCCCTCATGCTCTTGCACACTTAGAGAAATCTTGGAGCATTGTTGGAGCATGCTTGGAGCACTCTAGTTTTCATTGGATTTAAAGAAAGAAGGCAAAGGAAAAGTAGGAAAGCACAAGGGGACAATAGGATTAGTAGCTATAGAAGGATTTCCTTGCAGGTATCAAGTTGTATATATGATTTCCTTAATTGTTTTGACATGCATGGTATATGCATGTGGTTATGTGGTTATGATCTGTCATCGGCATGGAGGATTCGCTAGATTGACTGTGGCTTTTCCTAACCTTTGCATTTTATGGATAGCAATAGTGTCGTGGGTTTTCCACTTGTTTTTTCTTATTAGTGCTCAAGTTCCTTAGGGATATGGGTTGATTTATTAGTTCTTGGAGCCGTTGGTTGGAAAAACCACTTTGGAGCCCTCAAATAACTTGGGTTGAGTTACTAGTCCTGGAGCCTTGGTTGAAAAAACACTCTAGAACCTTTAGTGGGTTAAGTTACTAGTCCTAGAGCCTTGGTTGGACAAACGCTTTGGAGCCCTAGAAGGTTGTGGGTTAAGTTATTAGTTCCTATAGCCATGGTTGGGATAAACACTCTGGATCCTTAGAGACCTTAGGTAGAAACTAATCTGGTTGGTGTCAGTGATGTCTGACCATGAGGTGGAATCACTGGTTTAGGGTTGAGATGGTTTGGCCTTTGGAAGCCCTAGTTTGGTTTTTGTCTGATTTATTCAATGAGATCCCACTTTCATGCTTGGAATATGGCATGGGTGATTGGTTTAAAGAGATATTTGGTTCACACATATCTATGGTCAGGTGGTATGTGGAAGTCCCTGACTTGGTTGGATTTTGAATATATTAAAAAGAGCTCTTTTCCTCTTGTATTTTCATGAGTAATTGTACTTGTTATTATGTAACTTTGATGGTTGTTCTATAATGGTGTATATGTTGATTATAAGATGTATATTGGTTATGGCTCTTGATGTGTTTTTATTTGTTGATGAATGGTTAATGAATGCATGAGCTAGTAGATGTTATTGCAACTATTATGAGAGGGAATTATACCTTCTTGATGATTCTCAGATAAGTATCAGACCCCTATGTTTAAATATGCATTCATGACTTGTATATTACATGTTCACCATATCTTTAACAAAATTATTGTTATGGTGAGGCCTAGCTAGGTCAAGTCCTCGATCTAATTTTGTATGAATAACTTTTTCGTAGTGTCATTATTGATTTTGGAAAGTCTTCTGTGAAGTGGTCTGGAGGTTGACCTGGAATTTAGGCTTAGAATCCAGGACCACATGTTCTGAACTAGACATTTTAGGTTTCAACCACATGGATGTAGGCTTGTGGGAGAGTTTGGAGGCTTCCAACTGCATGGATTCCTTGCCATGGGAGCAATCGAGGGCTCAGTGCAAGGAAGAGGTGGTCTAGCTTAGGATTTGGCCACATGGGGTGGTTACTTGGCCTCTAAGTGACCTATATCCCTTGTAGGATGTGTTGAGTCGTGAGTTTGCCTTTCGCAGTCAGCCCCACTTCCTTAATGGAACCTAGGAGGTCGGTTCATGTCATAATAGCTCCTCCTCCCATGTTTACGGCGACAGGTCAGTGAAACTAGTTAAATCTAGGATGGGAGGTTATAGAGTGGTATTAGAGCTGTCGGGTTCAACACTTGGACTAGATGGGTAGAATGTGTTTGTCATGCATGCATATCACTTGTATATGTGTTCATTATGCATGCACTGTGATTTTCATTGTTCTAAGTTGTGTCATCATGTAGAGTTTGATGATGTCGATGTTGAAATGATATGTGTGTGTGTGTGTGTGTGTGTGTGTGTGTGTGTGTGTAGTGCTAATTTGGATTGATCTTCCAGATGAGATATCCTCCCCTTAACTTCACTGAGGTACATTGATTATGTTTATGTTTGGTTTATCTGATATGTTATGTTGGTAGGAAGTTGAGGATAAAATATGATAAGAAAAATGGTGGACTATAGTTCACGTGATTCTCCCTATAGATCAGATAAGGAATATGGTGATGAGTACTCCCCTTACATAGCATACACATTAACAAGTTTCAAGGAAGAGATCAGGAGTTGTAAGGCAGATAATGAGAGGATCAAATACTTTCTAGGGCATAGGATAAGTAAGAGGAATTTAATACAATCATCCTTAAGATTTTATCAAATTTATAGACACGGGGACCACTTAGGATGAGTGATGGATGGGAGGAAAGGACCAACGGGGAATATGGCAGCAGGTGTCAGTTGTAATACAGGTTTGATAGGAATGATATAGTTAGAGATGGTATATTCTTGGATACACCTGAGATGAGGGGTAATTATTGTGGTTTATATTCTAGTTATGGTTCACGGAGACAAAAGCGTCATCACTATCACCATCCGTATAGGAGGAGTGAGAAGAAGTACTTTCCAAAAGGTATCAAGAAATAAAATCCCTACATCTGATGCAAAAAAGAAGAATTCACAAGATGCAAAAGTGTGGTTTCTTGGGATGAATAAGTTCTTATGATTGCATGATTACTTAGAGAACATGAAAGCTAGGATAACTACTTTTAGTCTTAAAGGGAAAGCATGAATTTGGTGGGAAGATGTGAAGAATGTTAAAAGCATTCAGAAAGAGGATTTGACATGGAGTGGATTTGAGGGAATTTTCAAGAAGAAGTATGCATATGGAAGGTACTATAATGATAGGGCAAAGGAGTTCTATGAGTTGAAGATGGGATCTATTACATATGAGGAGTATATTAGCAAATTCTTGTATTTCTTGAGATATATGTCTTATCTTAAGGAGGAGAAAACACAGATTCAAAGATTCATTCATGGATTATCGATATAATTCAAAGACATGATTGAGTTTTATGAGCATAGATTGCTAGAGGAAACCATCAGAAAGTTGAAACACTATTATAATCAATCGAAGTGCGGGTCTGAGACTAAGAAGGATTGGAAAGATAATGAGAAGAATAAGGGAAAGTGGGTTAAGAAGAGAGGAAAACCACAGGATACATATGACAAGGATAATGTAGAACTGCATAAGAAGTTTAATGCATTGGAGAGAGGACATGGATTTCAGTCTGGGGAGCAGAACAAGGGTGATGGCAGGAATCCTTTACATTGTTGGGCTTGTGGCAAGGATCACCGCAGGAGAGATTATCCATAGCATCAGGGTGGCAGACCACAAATTTACAATGCTTAGGAAGCACATACAATTGGGGATGTTGGACAGAGTATTCCTCATATTTATGCAACTTTGGATAATAGGCAGGTTGATCGTTAAGCATCTATTATCGATATGTATGGTAAGATTTTTGATCAAGTTATTTTTATTTTGATTGAACCTGGACCTAACTATAGTTATATTAGTCATGACTTGGCAGATAAGTGTGGTTAAAATATATAAGTGCATTCAGGTCTTGGCTAGTGAAGTTGGCTACAAGTACCAAGAAAAAAGTTCATCATTGGTTAAAAGCTTATGCATTTGAGTTTAATGGTATGTCTACATCAACACATCTAAATGTGCTACCATTGGGATCATACAATATGATATTGGGTATGGATTGGTTGTACCTTCACAGGACTAAGGTGGATTGTTATGATAAGGCTATTGAGTGCTTGGATGAGAATGAAGAACATAGAATCTTGTAGGGTAAGAAAAAGGTGACATCAATTAGAATGGTTAGAGCTATGCAGGAAAAGCCTAGTTGCATGAAAGGGTGTGCATTCTTTGCAGTGCATGTTTGCAATGATAAAGGTAACGATGTTGAGGATGTTGAGTTCTTGAAGAGGTACTCAATTTTGCAATAGTTTCAAGATGTATTCCTAGTAGAGATCTCAAAGTTATCGCCTCATAGGGAAGTGGACTTTTCTATTGAGTTGATGCTTGGAGTAACACCAACATCAAAGGCACCATACATGATGAGCACTCCAAAATTAGTGGAATTGAAGTTACAGTTGAAGGAAATTCTTAACAAGGGATACATTAGGCCAAGTGTGCCGTCTTGGGGTTCACTTGCATTATTCGTGAAGAACAAGGATGGCACTCTTAGGTTATGTATTGATTACAAGAAGTTGAACAACGTGATGATTAAGAATATGTACCCTTTTTCATGGATTGATGAATTGCTTGACTAGTTGAAGGGAGAAGAAATGTTCTCTACGATCGATTTGAAATCAAGATATCATCAGGTACACATCAAAGAAGAGGACATTTACAAGACTACTTTCCAGACTAAGTATGGGCATTATCAGTTGGTTTTGGTTACTTTTGGTTTGACTAATTCTCCATCTACTTTCATGTGTTTGATGAATAGTGTGTTGCGTGCTTATCTAGACAAGTTTGTGATTGTATTCATTGATGACATATTTATATAGTCTAAGAATGAGGAAGAGCATTCAAAACACTAAGCAATGTTGAAATTACTAAGAGAATATCATTTGTATGCCAAACATAGTAAATGCAACTTCTTTCAAACATAGGTACATTATTTGGGGCATGTGGTTTCTAAGGAAGGCATAGTAGTGGATTTGTAAATGTCAGAGCTATCATGGAATGGGAAACTCCTAGGAATGTGGATGTGGTCAAACATTTTATGAGATTAGTAGGTTACTACAAGTGGTTTATTAGGAAAGTCTCACGGATTGTATATCCTGTCACATCACTGCAATGAAAAGGAAAGCAATTTGAATGGACAAAGGAATATGCAACAAGTTTTGAGCAATTGAAGCAGTTGCTTACGAATGCTCCATTTCTAAAGATTGCAGATATAGACAAAGAGTTTGTAGTGTGTATATATGCTTGCAAGAGAGGACTTGGTAGGGTTCTTATACAAGAAGGATAGGTAGTATGCTATGAGTCAAGAAAAATGAATGAGCATGAGCATAATTATATGATGTGTGATCTTGAGTTGGCATTGATCATTCATGAATTGATGATGTGAAGACACTATCTTCTTAGAAGGAGGTTTATCTTGATGAGTGATCACAGTGGATTGAGTTACGTATTTGACTAGCCTAATTTGAATGCCAAGAAAGCTAGGTGGTTGGCTACAATCAGTGAGTTTCACTTTGAGATTAGGCACATTAAGGGAAAAGAGAAAAAGGTTGCATATGCTCTTAGCAAAAGAGTGTAGGTAAATCACATAGCAACTATGAGTTCATATGGGAAAAACTTGTGGGAGTGGACCTTGCAAGTAGGATGACAGGTATCAATATCTTAAACGTAGGTTACAATAGTACGGTACAAGTGAAAAGGATGTGCATTATCATCTCAGCATAGATGGTTTGGTCAAGTTTATGGAAAATTTCTATCTGCCAGACAACAGTGAGCTCAAGAAAATTATCCTGAGGGAATTTCATGCCAATCCATATTCAGGTCATCTGGGATATCAAAAGACATTGATAGTGGTTAAGAAGTTCTACCATTGGCCAAAATTGAAGAAAGAGGTGGCAGATTTTTTTACGATATGTTTGGATTCTCAAACATTTAAAGCAGAGTGTAAGCATCCAAGTGGTCTATTGTATCTGATTCTGATTCCAAATTGGAAATGAGAGGTCATTTCCATGGACTTCATTACAGGTTTGTCGAGGATATCTATACAACATGATTCCATCATGGTTGTGGTTGAGAGGTTGACTAAGGTAACACACTTCATTCCAGTGAAGTCGACACATTCAGCTAGTGAGTTAGCATAGGTCTTCATTAGGGATCCTTGAGGATTGGATCATGTGTCAAGTCATCGCCTCGATATTGCGAACCTTTCAAGATCCTTGAGAGGATCAGACTACTGGCCTACCGAGTTGCACTGCATTCGATAGTGAAAGTACATGATCTTTTCCATGTGTCATTACTTAAGAAGTACGTGAAATATGTTGATCATGTGATTGATTGCCTTACATTGCAGATGGAGCCAGAAGGAGAATTCCAGCTGGAACCTCAGTGCATTTTGCAACAAAAGATGCTCATGCTCCAGAATTGAGCAATCAGGCAAGTTAAAGTGCAATGGAATCACTTTGGGCCTGATGAAGCTACATGGGACATGGTTGATTAGATGTGAGCTATATATCCTTCTCTATTCACTGGTTGAGCAGATGTATTTTGGTATATGTTTTGATGTTGTGTTTTGGTTATGAATATATATATGCATATGTATGTTGTAAATACTGCATCGAGATGTGTTATAAAGATCCAATAAGAGATATGGTGTTCATGATATGTTGGTTATGTCTTCATCAGTATGATATGATGTAAATGTTGCATTGTGCTATATTACAAAGATCCATAGGCAACATGTGTTCGCTGGTTTATAAGTGTCATTGAGCACTAATGACATTGTTCCCCCAAGGAGGAGGGGTTTGTAATAGCCCCTGGTTTATTTTATATGTAAATAAATAAAAATAATAACCAAGGTCACGGGAAACATATTCCAAGTTGAATGTTAGGAAAAAACATAGTGATGGGGATCACTAGTGATTAATAAATGGATATGGAAATTGGAAAAGGAATTGATAACGGAAAAGTGGCATTAATTGACATTTTATTTATGAAAATAATGGAAAATAGGAGAAAGCATGTGAGGAAAATTGAAGAATTTAGAGGCCTCAATAATAAAAATGCTTCTATGGATCAGTTCATAGCTTTTGTCAGTGTGTGAAATATTTTGACATTTCTATGGTGGAGCGCTCTCTCTATTCTCTCTCCCTCATACTCTTGCACACTTAGAAAAATCTTAGAGCATTATTGTAGCATGCTTGGAGCACTCTAGTTTTCATTGGATTTGGAGAAAGAAGGAAAAGGAAAAGTAGGAAAGAGCAAGGGGACAATGGGATCAACAACTAGAGTGGGGTTGCCTTGCAAGTATCAAGTTTCATGTATGATTTACTTGCTAGTTTTGGAATGCATGGTATATGCATGTGGTTACTTGGTTATGATTTGTCATTGACATAGACGATTTCCTAGATTGGCAGATGTTTTTACTAGCCTTGTCATTTCCTAGAGAGCTATTGAGTTATGGGTTTTTTCACTTATTGTTGTTGATTGGTGTTTAGGCTCCTTATGACCGTGGGTTGAGTTATTAGTTCCTAGAGCCATTGGTTGGAACAAATGCTCTGGAGCCCTGCAACATATTAAGTTGAGTTAGTAATCCTTGAGTCTTGGTTGGACAAATTCTCTGGAACCCTTGGTGGGTAGATATACTAGCCTTGGAGCCTTAGTTGGACAAATTCTTTGGAGCCCTGGAAGGTTGTGGGTTGAGTTATTAGTTCCTGGAGTCGCGGTTGGGACAAACTCTCTAGAGTCCTTGATAGATTATGTAGAGGCCAATCTGGTTCATGTTAGTGATGTCTAACCATGAGTTGGAATCACTAGTTGAGGGTTAAGGTGGTTTGGCCTCTAGAATTCGTAGTTTTTTTTGTTTGTTTGTTTTATTCCATGAGATCCCACATTCACCCTTGGAATATGGCATGGGGGTGATTGGCTGAAAGAGAGATTTGGTTCAAGCCAATCTATGGTCAGGTGGTGTCCCTGACTTAGTTGGATTTTGAATATTTTAATAAGAGCTCTTTTCCTCTTGTATTTTCATGAGTAATGGTACTTGTTATTATGTGTCTTTGATGGTTGTTCTATCATGGTGTATATGGTATTCATTTGTTGATTATATGTTGATTATAAGATGTGTATTGGCTATGGATCTTGATGTGTTTTGATTTTTTTTATGAATGGTTAATGAATGCATGAGCTAATAGATGTTATTGCAGATATTATGAGAGGGAATTATACTTTCTTGATGATTCTTATATAAGTATCACATCCCTATGTTTAAATATGTATTCATGGCCATTAGATTACATGTTTGTCATATGTTTGACGAAATGACTGTCATGGTTAGGCCTAGTTAGGTCAAGTACTTGATCGAAATTGGTATGATATTTTTTTTCATTATGTCATTATTGATTCTAGAAAGTCTCACTTAGTTCTGGGTAGTGGTCTAGAGACTCGCTTGGAATTCAGGCAAAAAATCTCAGACCACATGCTCTGAACTAGATATTTTAGGTTGCAATCACATGGATATAGGCTTGTGGGAGTAGTTGGAGGCTTCCAACCACATGGATGCCTTGTTTTGGGAGTGGTTGGAGGCTTCCAACCACATGGATGCCTTGTTGTGGGAGCGGTTGAGGGCGCAGGGCAAGGAAGAGGTGGTCCAACTTAGGATTTGGCCACCTAGGGTGGTTACTCAGCCTTTGAGTGACTTGTAGTCCTTGTAGGATGTGTTGAGTTGTCAGTTTATCTTCCACAACTGACCCCACTTCCTTAATGGAACCTAGGAGGCGAGGTCATGTCATAGTAGCTCCTCCTTTCATGTTTACCCTGGCAAGCTGGTGAAACTCGGTAAATGTGGGAGGGGTGGTTACAAATAAATTTATGAATGGATGACAAATGTATGGGCTAACAAGTGTTGTTTCATCTACTTGAGAGGGAATTAGACCTTCTCGGTGATCTCCAACTGAAGTACATGGATTTATTCAATCATATATGCATTTATGACTTATAGCTTACATTTTTACCATGTGTTTGACGAAATGTATTGAAGGTTCTAGTCAATCTAGGTCAAGTTTTTTATTTACGTTTGAATGATTAGCATTTTTTTCATGTTAAATATAATTCTAAGAAGTTACACACACTTCTAGGTAGTGGTCTGGAGGTCAACATGGAAAAGTGGCTCAGATCTCGGGACCACGCCCTCTGAACTAGAGATTTTTGGCTATAACCACATGGAGGCAGTGTTGTACATGTGGTTGGAGGCTTATAACCATACCTAGGCCTTGTCGTGTCTGTGGTTGTGGGCTTAGGGTAGTGAAAAAGAGCCCCATCTTAGAGTTTGGTCACCTGGGGTGATACTTTGTCCCTTGAATGCCCTATAGCCATGAGGGATGTTGTGAGTTGTTAGTTGTCGACCCCACTTCCATAACTAGATCTTGGAGATCAGGTCATGCAATAGTGGCACTCCACTTCACATTTATGTGAAGGGCTTGTAAAAGCGGCTAAATGTGGGGTGGCAACGTTACATAAATGATTTATTAGATTATTTTCATTTGATTGGGTGAAATACTTAGAAATAAGTATCAAATAAATGGTTTATTAAATTATTTCTAGTTGAGAGGGTAAAATAGGCTGGAAATAATTCATAAATAATGATTTAATAAATTATTTCTATAATAATGCTCATTAGATTAAGAAATAATTAATAAATAAATGATTTATTAAATTACTTATATAGAAATGAATAAAATGAAACAAAATAATTAAATTATTTTCACATAAGTGGGTAAAATTACGAGAATAACATAAAATTAATGAATATGTAGGTTATTCTCATGTAAATGGGCAAATTAATGGGGATAAGTAAGTAAGAGGGGTTCCTTAAGCTATTTCCTTAGGTGAAAGTGTGTTTTAATGTGCAAAACGCATATTAACATCTCATATTTGATCTGTTTAATTGTTTTGGCTAGGTGATCAATTTTTAAGTCCATTTATTAATTGTATATTTTGTGTCAAACCTAGAATATTCATAGATACATTGATCCCCTTTCGCTCTAACTTTCGGGAACATAATAACTTTACCATGACCACATACGTTGACATGAGAATCATCATCGAGGTATACTTTCTCATCATTATATTTATGGTACACTAAAAACTTGTCCCAATAGGAAGTCATGTAGATGGAAGTGCTAGAGTCTATCAATCATGCACTTTGCCATGCATGAGTTGTGAAGGCTATAACAAAGGCATCTCCAACATCCTTCTAATAATAATTTTCAAATTTATTTTCAGTGTAATTTATTTTCTTTTTTTCTCTCTATTTATTTTTCTTGTAGTCTCTTATGAAACACTTTACTTGTTAGACTTACAATTTTTTTCCTTAGATATTCCTAGAGACTCATATCTCCCATGGGATTTGAATCTTTTATTCTCCCTCTTCATTCCCTTTTATTTTGATCTTCCATGAACTTACATAGTCTCTTTCATGGATTCAAAATCATTTTTCCTCGTGTCCTCTCAGAGTAAAGCAACCATAACCTTATCAACTGCCAATTTCTTTGCAGTGCTTCCAAAGGACATTATTAAGTTGTCCCACAAATCTCGAAATGAACAAGAAAGGGTCATGAAATAATCCTCCTTATCCATATTTGACTAAGTTTAACTTGGTCATAATGGTATTAAGCACATTTAGATGCTTCTACAAAAACACCATCACCCATTGTATATGCATATAACGTTTTACATAGGAAAAAATGATTAGGCAAGAATTTCATTACAAGCTCCAACAATTTCTTTTAAATACATGACATAGTGGTTTATTTTATAATTTTTCAATAACATTAAGTCAACTAAATAAAACTTAATAATGCTTCTCAAATTTCTCTCCAACATTAGTTAGTCCTCATCTTTTGTAGTGGGTTTTTTTTCTATATATTGCAATCCATAGATCTTGATTTATAAGAATCATCTATTTTGAGCTTTTGTATCTCAAATTTAGTCACATAAAGTTCTCCATTTATAGTTTTGATGTGCTTGTCATTTTCCCGCAAAAAAATATCCTTCCATGCAAGTTTTCACTCAAACAAGATTAGTTCAAAAGACCTTGTCCCTGACACCTAGGACCCAAAGTATTAGGCTTTGATATCAAATGAAAGGAAGAAAAAAAGAAAAATATGCTTCCTTAAGAATGTGCACAAATTTAAATAAACAATTGCAAAAATAGATAAAACATAAACATGTAACTGTTAAAAAAAATTACTATACTAAAAAAACCTATACTCCAAAGAAAGATCAATATATTATTTAGAAACTAACCAAAATTATAGCACACACTCAAAGTCTCTCTTCTCTTAACAAACGTGATTAGCAACATTTGGGTTCTCAAGAAATTTCTACAACATGATGGTTCCTTCAATAACTCATCTCTCTCACCAACCCAAACAATATATAAAACTAAGGGAGGCTGCGAGGCAGCAAGTCCCTGCATTAAGTTCAGCCTGCATAATACGTGATGTGTTACAGTAAGACGAGCTTAGTCATAGCTATCCATTTACAGTTTTGATGTTCTTGTCATTTTCCCGCAAAAAAATATCCTTCCATGCAAGTTTTCACTCAAACACGATTAGTTCAAAAGACCCTATCCCTAACACCTAGGACCCAAAGTATTAGGCTTTGATATCAAATGAAAGGAAGAAAAAAAGAAAAATATGCTTCCTTAAGAATGTGCACAAATTTAAATAATCAATTGCAAAAATAGATAAAACATAAACATGTAACTGTTAAAAAAAAATACTATACTAAAAAAACCTATACTCCAAAGAAAGATCAATATATTATTTAGCAACTAACCAAAATTATAGCACACACTCAAAGTCTCTCTTCTCTTAACAAAAGTGATTAGCAACATTTGGGTTCTCAAGAAATTTCTACAACATGATGGTTCCTTCAATAACTCATCTCTCTCACCAACCCAAACAATATATAAAAACAAGGGAGGCTGCGAGGCAGCAAGTCCCTGCATTAAGTTTAGCCTGCATAATACGTGATGTGTTACAGTAAGACGAGCTTATTCATAGCTATCATGGGAATACAAGTTACATGGGTTGTTCAAGCTCTTAGTTCAAGCTAATCGTAATAGCTTACAACACTTCTATGAAGCAGTATTGATCAAGCTCTTTCATTACCAATACTTACACAGGTACTAGTAATATGCAGTAGAGCTTATAACTCACATAACAGAACACCTTATACTAGTAGTGCTTAGTTAATACTACTCATGATTAAAGAATGCACATAGTAACTAAATAAATGCACCAGAGGTCAAACATAAACGTTATGTTCTGAACTTTAATTTTGTAGACCCACAATGAAGTGTCGATGCTGTAGATATCAAATATAAACGTTGCGTTTCTGAACTTTAATTTTGTACACCCACAATGAAGTGTCAATGTTGTGTCATGAGTCTCCCTTGAGTCTTCGATTTCACAATAATGGAAATGACTATTCTTCGTAACTCTCAGTGACAAAAGGAAGCTGCAATAAATATTATCCACGATTTTTGGACTCTACTGACTGTGCCATAATGTGATTGCTCTGGCACCGGAGCGGAAACCAATTTTTTTTTTAGAAAAATAAGCCAAGAAAATGATTACCCAGTATAACCTTAATCAAATGAACCCTAGAAAAACTTACTAATTGAAATTTACAAGATAAGGTGTTGAATGAATCAGTCAAAAATGAAAAATGCGAGTAACCAAGTTTGAAGATTTGAGACATATTGAGGCCTTAATGCTATGAAAAACTTGAAGGATTCTGTGACACCTCTGTGATTTTTTTGTTTTGAATTTCTTTTCAAATGCAATGGAATTTCCTTTGAATCGTAAGACGCACGTGGAGTGAGGAAAGGCCATGGGATTGGACTTTAAATTCCCTGAGGCCGTATAAACTATAATTTAAGCATTTTTTTGGGGTTAAGATCGCAACCGAAGATTTCAACGATACTTCGCATGAGGTGTAACTTTCACGATGAGGTGACATGTTACACATGAGACATGTGATCGACATGCATGCAGCAACGTGTTTGTACGCAACAACTTGTTTGTACGAAACGTGGGAAACAAGGCCAAGTAAGGGATGAACGATTTTGAAAATTGATCTATGAAGGAGGGTCAACCATGGCTCTCCAGAGCCGCAACACACTTCCGGAACCACATGGCTCTCCAAATCTGCAACACTTGTGCCATAAACATGGCTCTCCAGACCTGCAAAACACTGCCAGAACCATGCTACAAATAATAAGAATCTAGTCTTACTGTTTACTCAGGGTTTTCGTGACCACTTGTAGGTGTAATCCTCAAGCACAAAAAGGAAACTGATATTTGAGTTAATTCGTTAGGGTTTTTAAAATTCCTTATGTTTGAAAACAATGGTAATCGATTTTCTTGGCTTCGTTACAGGCGGGTTCCACATAGTTGTTCACTTCATTCTATTGCTGCTCGACTTCTCCGGAATTTTTTTACTGACCAAGCTGGAGTTCCTAGCCTTCAAAGAGCCAGGTTCCAACTACGTATTTTTCTGTTCCTAGCTATGATTTCGGGTTATGGATGTTGGTTAGGGTGGATGCCTTTGCTTCTGTAAGAAATGAATGTAATTCGATATGGATTGGCGGTACTTTATAGGATGTCCAATGGAAATCTTGTTGTGCTAAACATGCAATCAGAAATCAAAGTATTTATTGTGGTTAATTGCAGACAAACAATTTCCTATTTAATTTCCTATTTATACAGCGCTGTAGAGTCTAGACTCTGGTATTTATTCTGAACTAATCTAATATCTCTTCTGAAACTAAGTCATAAATATCATAAAAAAGGAAAACATTAACAGACTCTGCTTTTTAGTTGAACGTTATAGAGAATCATTATCTAGGCTTACCTTAATTAATGTAGTATTTATTCTGAACTAATCTAATATCTCTTCTAAAACTAAATCATAAATATCATAAAAAAGGAAAACATTAACAGACTCTGCTTTTTAGCTGAACGTTATACTTAGATTCAGTAGAATTTGCATTATCGTTAGCTTCAGTAGGATTCACATTATCCTTCACTTCAATAGAATTCACATTATCCTTGGATTCGGTAGAATTTTCTTTGCTCATTTCTGTCGAATAAGAATTGGCAGTGGAGCTAAACAGAGGTATTAAGAAAAATACATAATAAGATACCAAAGTAAATTTTATTTATATTAAGACATCTCACAACTGATTCATTTTCTACGGTGGGATATAATTACAAGGGAATGTGCCCTTCATAATAATGTCAATAAAAGGATTTCTGTTTGCAGAACTGGATGCATATACAGTCCTAAGGACAGCGCAATTGGTTCAACCATTTCTGCTAAAATGCAATGCTAACGGAGGCCCCACCAAGTCCTTCATGATTACCAGCCATTAGTACAGCTGGTGGTTAATACTACCCTTCATCCAAAAAAGCAAGAATAGGGGGGGAATCCATAGGGCACTGGCAAGATACCAGCTTCCTCACTTGGATGTGTAATATGCAGGCAAGCGAGGAGAACTTCTATCTCCAGAAAAAATTAATGTATAGAAATATGTGATGATAAATAGTAGTTATTTTGAAAGTTGTAAACCTGGGAACTGTGCATCCATTCTCCTTGGAATATTCAGGTGGTAAGCTAGCAGCAACCAACTGTACAAAATATAAATGTAAGAACCTTTGAACAAATAATTGAAAGTAAATTACGTAGCAGATAGAAACTGATGGAGAATCTGAGAGAGATCATACCTGTTCAGCCTGCATAGCTTCTTGGAAGCTACACAGTGCTTCAAAGGCAAAATATCGTCTTGGTTTTATCTTTGGCACAAACGCTGCATTGGAAAAAAACAAATCAATCACGTCACAGATCTCAATTCCTGGCTTCAATCAGAAAGAGACAAAATAAGCACGGCTAACTCCTATTCCGGATATATGCTTTCAGTTCCGCACCAAATCGTAGCAAAGCGCAAATGCGGTAGCCATTTTTGAAAGCTGCTGTGAAATAACACAGGTAAAATAGCAACCCCGCGTTAAGC
>APFE031580390.1:80743-132094 GCA_000404065.3 Pinus taeda | reverse complement strand
TTAAAACACATTTGTTTGCCATTATTTATAAAGTGCATTTAGAGAAAGATAGTGTCTGGTTGGTTTGTTTGTCATTAGGTCTTCATTAGATTCTAGGAAGGTCTATCTTGTTTGCAAGATCGACTCATTCCGCGTGACAGGCGTAAGCACGAGATGTTGAGGTGGCCTTGAGGGCAAAGGCATAGTAACACAAGCATCGATCGCAGGCATGGGACAAATCGCTATTCAGAACCTTTTAACAATGGAGTTGCCATGGTGATTGATCAACACATTCACAATGGTGCCAGGACTTATTGGCAGCCCTACAAAAGGAGGATTGATTATGACAAAGATGTAGTTATAGAAAAAGATCCTATTCCACTCCTTCAAGATAATGATGCCAACAATGAAGATCATTTTCAGGACAACCCTAAATTTAAAGATAGTTTTGTTGCTGGCTCCATTGAAGAAAGTACCAAAAATCCAGAAGAGGATAATTTTGACGATACTATGTTTTGATGGGCCACCATTTTTTTATGACAAGCATCATTATAAGGGGTATTTCTTGACAGACTTCATGTGATAGATTATATCGTAGGTCCCCTGAGAACTGTTGGTAGCTCTAAATTATTTAATATCCCCAACTGATAACAAAAAAAAATAAAAATAAATAAATAGACATCATATGGTATTCGCCCAAAGGAACTAAACGCCCTGGTATTTGCTAGTAGTTTTCAAGGGCTTTAAAATGAGGAAGGAGTGCAAGGGCTTTAAAAGGAGGAATGAAATCAAGAATTTTGAAGCCCCTTTCCAAATCTGCAAAATGTCCATGTTCTCTGCCTACATCATAAAATGGGTGCTCATCAGTTTACACAAAGGGGCCTTTCTTTAAGTTGAATACAATGAACTCATAGAGATTGCATGACGAAAGATTAATTGTCCGTTAAAATAAAAGATATGAGATTCACAATCAGATTCTTCATTATGTTCACATTCACTAGCAGGACAAGCCTAATAGCTTCCTCCTGGATCTGGCACATTATTATCTTCAAGATGGTGAGGGATGGCCTTCAGGGTGAAGGCATAGTAACACAAGCATTGATTGCAGGCATGGGACAAATCGCTATTCAACAGTAAGTATATTCGAGGCATGGTGTTGACCAGTGGATAAGTTATGGGTGCACATATTCTTTGGGGTTTGCATTCAAACAAGTTAATAAAGCTTGACATAGCAAATGAAGAAAGGGTATCCAAAGTTCTGATGTATCAAAGTTCTGTTGACAATTGGAACGCCCCCCAATCTAGAGGACGAAGGTGATACAATTGCCATATGTGATAGATCCTTGAGTATGTGTGATCTCCCTCCCAATCACAATATTGGTAATGCAAAATCTGAGCAGTTAGGTAAGGATAATGGTGATACAAACTAGAGATATCAACTTCATGCCAATTTTTCAATCCATTTGGAAACTATGGCTGTAGGTTTAAATCATCCACAATCCCAAAAATTGCAACAGCAAAGATATTGAAAAAATCTTGAAAAATTGCAACAGTAAAGATATTGAAAAATGCTTGTTTTAAAACAAACAGGGAATGATGAGTACATTGATAAGCCAAAATATATATTCGTCACAAACTATCATATAAAAATGGAAAGCTAGTCATATTATGAAATATGAAAACATAGAAAAAACAGCATAGCACCACTAATTTGCCATGGGTTCACAGCTCATTCCATCGGTGGCCTTTATGTGGTGGCGTGAAACATTTTACACTACTCTGATCTTTTTTTCCCTCCATTTCCATTTTTTAAAACAGCTGTAATATGAAAGGCAAGGGATGTAAAATTTGAATTGATAATAACCATCAACATATAGAATTCCTATCTAGAGGTTGTTCGTCTCGAATGGAAGTCATGTTTTGGTTGTTGTGGCTTCTGAGTTTGCTGTGTCCATTGCCCACTCAGACACTGCAGCGGCCATGGATTTGTACAAAGAACCCCCTTCTTTCAACACACTCACGGCGGCCTCCTTCAATTCTTTCATTCTCGCCCTTACCCTCATCCTGCCTTCTCCTTCCATAAACTCCCTAACAACTCTCTCCACTTCTCCTCTCTTTATGAAATCATCACTTTCCATCTTTGTTGGGATCCCCACTTCAAACTCATCAACCAGTAGAAGCCTGTTCATCCTCTGTTCTACAAAAAGAGGCCAACAGATCATGGGCACTCCATGTGAGATGCTCTCCAGTGTAGAATTCCAACCGCAATGAAAAAGGAAACCACTGGTGGATGGGTGAGAGAGAACAGGAATTTGAGGTGCCCATGAAGCAACAACAAGTCCTTGGTCCTGGGTTCGGCTCTCGAATCCCTCGGGTAAGAGTTAAGAAATCTCTATTTCCTCGATAGACAAAAAGCTGCTCGACGGACTGCACAACACCCACAAGAAGCGATGGCCACTTACTTCCAATCCCAAGGCGATTTCGATCACCTGAGCCCTTGGGAGACCGGTTCCGCTTCCGAAAGAAATGAAGAGAACCAATGAAGGCGGCTGCTTATCTAACCACTCGAGGCAATCCGCCCCTCCATCTTCGATAGGTTTGTCATTTTGTAACCATCCTGATCGAACGGTCGAAACTTTTGCAATCGTTTAACATAGGATCCTACGGCGTACGAGGATGACAGGTGGGAAGAGAGGGGAGTTCATTTCAGAGGGAACGCCTTACAGCGTAAATATTAAGCACAATGTAGTAATGCAATTATTGAATTATTATTTTTTCATTTTTTTTATTGAATATCTTTTTATTTTTGTCTAGTTGAAGAAAATGTTTTATTCTCATCCAAGGGACAAGATGGCTTATTGGTTTTGGCTAAAGAAGAGATGTTCATTGTTGTGCACGGATCAATGGTTTTCATAGTACTAGTCCCACCAAGCCACAAGAACTTGACACATATATTACGAATGATTAAACAAAAATAAATAACATTAAGAGCAAATATATTTTAAATTTTACCCAAAAGTTTCTTATATGTTGACTCGACCCACAATTGTCCACTACAAAACATCTTGTATCAACTACAAAAAAAACAAAACTATAAATTATCCCAAAATGGTCTAATACACTAGTAGAAGGTACCCATCACTTCAACCCCCCACTGAAATGAATTGGAGCTAAGTATCTCAATATATATTCACACTTGCATATATATAAAGTTGATGGATGTAAGTTATAACTATTGGGTTATTCAACAATTCAACCCACTAGGTTCAATAAATGATACCCAACCCATTAAATTCTCCATTAACCATGTCAAAGCATAATGATCAACCATAAAAAATTCACAACCATAGGATCACATCTAAATCAATCTAGAACACACATTCAAATTTGAAAGATTGCAATCCATGTCAATCCTTGTTACCAATCAAATTCAATAGCAAATAATGATAAAAGAACTTCAACTCTTGTTGAATTTGCATTTTAAACATTCAAACTATTCATCATCACTAGACACAGACCATCACAGAGAGTGCATAGCATAATCAGGTTATTTATTTCAGTTTTTTCACAATATAAATAGGTTATTTATTTCAATTTTTCATACTAATTGATCTCTGTTTATACTGATCGAAGCTTACCAGATTTATTTCAGTTTTTCATATTGATTGATCTTTGTTCAAGTCATTTACTATTATTTCTCTTATTGTTTTTTTCCCATGATAACCTATGTAGTATAATATGATGCACAAAATGTCACAGTAAAACATGAAGTCCAAACAAAACATTGAACTGGACAAAACATTTATGCTTGCAGGTTGGAACAATTAAGAGGAGAATACTACTTAATAGATTAGCAAGAGAACCAATCAATTGTTAATGTTGCAAGAATATTTGACTTATGTCCATACCAACGTTTAGGATTACCATTAGAAGATGAAGAATCTATATATGAACTAGCCATAAATGTCGATGATCCATATCGAAAAATATACCTATCATAACCAGTAGCTACAGTTCTAGTCATATCCTAAGTGTAAGATCCAGTCCCAAAAACATAGCCAACATCTTAACCAGTAAAATAACTAGGTTACACTTTTTTTATTTGAAATCCTCCAATGTCTACATCATTTTATTGTAAGTAATAAAAAAAGTTATCAAAAACATTTACTGATATAAATTAAGACATACAACCAAGTCTAGGTCAATTCCAACTAGTTGGCTATAATTTTCCATTTGAAATACAGTCATAGTATTTTAAGTGGAAAACCAAGTTATGAAAAACATTTATTGATATATTTACAGACATACAACCAAGTCTAGGTCAATTTCAACATGTTGGCAGTAATTTTCTATTTGAAATATAGTGATAGCATTTTAAGTCATAAAATAAGTTATTAAAAACATTTACTGATATATTTGAAGACATACAACAAAATCTAGGTCAATTAACATTTTAAGTCATAAAATAAGTTATTAAAAACATTTACTAATATATTTGAAGACATACAACCAAATCTAGGTCAATTTCAACACGCTGGCAGTAATTTTCCATTTGAAATATATTTATAGTATTTTAAGTGGAAAAATAAGTTATCAAAACATTCACTGATATATTTGAAGATATACAACAAAGCCTAGGTAAATTTCAACACGCAGGTAGTAATTTTCCATTTAAAATGCAATCATAGTATTTGGATTAGAGCCATTATCTATAATGCAGATCATGAATTCCTTCTCTTGTAGATTTTATTTTACAAGGATACTGTCAAAAAGGTTTCGAAAGAGGAACATTTCTGGAATTAATTGAAAGAGGAGAGGAGGTTGTAAACTCAAAGGTTCAAATCCTAGGCCTACACAAGTCTTTCATCTTCAAAATTAGCTTCTATCCATAATTGGGGGTGCTTTCTCACCCCTAACCCCTCAAACCCAATAGTTTTTCTCTTAATTATATTTTTTAATAGATTATTGCTATTTTCTTGTCCCCTATTTGAATATTTATTGTTGGTTCAATATTTTCGCATGCTTGATATTGGGATCTAAGTTTAGATTGCAATGTCATTTGAAGGATTATGCCTTAGTTTGAAACAAAGTTATTTCCATGTTTGGATTTTGAATTCAACTTTTTTCAGTGTTTTTGAAAAATCTACCACCACATTGAGGAGAAATCCTATTTGCATTGCACGCCAAGAAGGATTATTCTCGAAAGTGAATTTTGTTGCATTGTAGAGTTTTCTAGTCATTAGCATAGTTTAAATATCATAGAGGATATGTTGTAACCAATTACTAAAGAAGTTTCAAAGGAAATAGACCCAATCTTTGCTTCAAAGATAGGAAAATAACATTATTCATGCTCAAACCTAGTAACTTATCCAATCATGAGGCAAGAACCTATTATTTTTTAAAGGAAATATCATCAAAAAATGGGCTCTGTGTACAAAACTGTGGCTTACAAATGACACAATACCCTACTTCCAAGATAAGACCCCTTTTCAATTGTTCATCCCCAAGATCAACTTTTTCATTCCATGTCACTTTATTATATTTCATACCATTCACTAAGTGACTATCTTCTCTGCAACTTATTATCACTTTCAAACTCTCAAATGTTTGAGGAAAGCCATTTAAAATTTGATCACTAGCAAAGTTGTTGACTGCAAGGGGTCCCTCAAGCATGGTGTTGATTCTCTTACCTTTCCTGCTATATATATGTTTAATGATGTGGTATGTTTATGTCTTCCTTATTCTTGAATCCACATAGTATGTGTATTATTTATAACTCAATGAACAAGTATAACTATTATGATTCGACACACGTTTGTAAAATTTCATGCTATTGATGTTGGCATGTTTCTATCAAAGTAATTGAAAGAACTATAGATTTAGAGGTAAAGCATGCTTCAAGGAGTATTACAAGACTATATATCACATCTATATTCATTGATTTGTCATCAAGAACACTACACAAAAATCACCTATGCTCTATTGTTGTTTTGTGAACCTAGAAATATCTCTGACTTCATCCCCATGCACATTTTGTTTGAGAGGTTCTTGCATTGAATAATCAAACTTGGTAATTGTTATCATGAGGATATACAAGGAAATAGAGGGCCATTTCCACATGGAACATGGTCTTTCTAATAATATAAGGAGAATTATCAGAGTCAAATGGGACATTCCTCTTTCTTGAACATTATCTGGGATATAAATTTTACACTGGAAAAAATTCTTAGAAAGAACACAAAAGTTGGTGATGGGTGTATATTACACCATTCCTTCATCTCATTACTTCTCATTGTTGATGACATGGTATTCCTAGCCTCCTCTCTTAATGGATCACAAAGACACTTGGATGCACTTTCCATCTCTTGTGATCATCACCAACTTATGGTTGACCATAGACTAAGGTTATGGTCTTAAAAAAACTAAGTGTGCCACGTTCATTATAGAAGGAAATTATGTGTTATAAAAGGTTGTAGTTCTTATTCTAGGAGTGTCCAAGTTTAGCAATTTTCTTTCGCAGTTTTAGGAAAATAGTGTCCAGTCCTATACTAACTAGACCAACATATTAACCACAAAAACAACTAGGTTTCACTTATTTTATTTGAAATCCTCCAATTCCTACATTATTTTCTTTTGTGTCATAAAATGAGTTATCAAAAACATTTACTGATATAATTGAACACATGCATCTAGGTCTAGGTCAATTTTAACACGCTAATAGTAATTTTCCATTTGAAATATAGGCATAGTATTTTAAGTGGAAAAACAAGTTATCAAAAAACAAAAGTGATATATTTGAAGATATACAACAAATTCTAGGCCAATTCAACAAATTCCAAGTGATTTTCCATTTGAAATACAATCATAGGATTTGGATTAGAGCCCCTATCTCTAGTGCACATCATGAATTCCTTTTCTTATAGATTTGATTTTACAAGGATACTATAAAAAAGGCATATGTATGAAAATATATTAAGTTGCTACTTTTTTCAATTGTGAATTTTGTCTCTATTCTAATCCATTTCATTGCAATTTTTTTTATTGAAATCTCCTAGAATTTTTTTTTTTTTTTCTCTGTAAAGCTAATTCTATTAAAAGGAAACAAAAATAAAATTACAATGAGGCTGCAGCCTTAGCCAAGAACAGCGGAGATCCTTCTGAGTATCATAACTGCTCGATATTTGGGGAAACCAGTTTAACATTACAATAAACCATGCAGAAGACTGGGAAAACATCAACAAAAATGGAATAAAGATTTGATACAACCCCATCTGAAGCAGTTGAAAACCAAACAGAATTGCCTATCATGTAAACAAAAACCAAACCAAAAGGAGACTGGACCCAACCTGTCAGCAGCAGACCCCTGAGTTGGCACGTGGGTGTCCATGTGGCATCACATGGGGACGTCCTGGTCAGGAGGCTCCTCGATAATGGGGCATGCGTTTCCATACCAGAACTCAGCCTCCTTCACCATGTCGCCTTCTGCCTTACCACCTGGAGGCTCCCTCGCCTGAAGGGTGCTGCTTGAGCTACCAGTAATTGCCATCGAAATTGAGGCTCCAAGTGAGCTGCCACCTGGTTGCCGAGTGTCACCTGCATTATCACCTTCCGCATGCTGACCGCCACACCGAGATCCCCTGCCTTCTTCCATCGGGAGCTTCTTAGATCTACAACTAACACCCATGCTGCTAATGTCCTGAGGTTGCTCTACAGAGTTTCCTACAGGAGCACTATGTTGATCTTCTTCTTCTGAGAAAATGATGGTGACATTAGCAGTGATGATGGGACGGTTCAGGTTGCTCTGGAACTTGAATTGAGTCAAGTGGGAGGCTAGATTAGGTTGCAGAGGTCGTAGTGTGAAGCTGGAAATCTCTGTGCTCAGCCATTGATGCTTGCGCATGACCCCTACGACTGCAAGTGTGAGGATAGTGTCTGCGGGGCGAGCTCGGAGGGGGAGAATTGGCCTAAGGAGGAGGCAGAGAGGTAGGTGGTGGTGGCGGTTCAGAGCTTTGCACTACCTGTGAGCGAGCGATACCACCTAGATTACCTCCTTTGCAGCTCCTCATACGGTGATGAACCATAGCAATGTGGCGGGAAAGAAGTTCAGGAGAATTGGAGGCCTGGAAAGAAAGCCGAGAATGCACAGAGGGCTCCTGGATAGGGTTCAAAGGGTAGTGTTCTGAATGGGAGTAATGATACCCATTTCCAAAGTCAATACAACACAGAAGCCAACATCGTCTTCCTGTAACTTTTCTACTACAGGGGTTTCCGGCTTGGAGCGGGCAAGTGCTGAAGGAGGGAGGGTAGACTGAGGGATTGATGGGTGTCATGTTAAAACAAACAACTTTTGTATCTCGGCCTGAGCGGCCATTAAAAGCTTCCTACAGGTGGACCTATGCTCACCTCAAGTGAGCCTACGAAGGCCATAATTGAGCTTTGGATGGTGCGTTGGCCACCATCTAGCTGGGCTGAGCGTCGTCATTCCATCGGCTCGCCATTAATGCTCTTGAATTTCACCTGCATCGGGGTAATCTCCTAGAGATTATGAATAAACTAATATGTTGTAGGAAAGTAGAAATTCAACTTTTTTGTAAGCCTATATAATATATTATTCATAACTACATGCATGTAATAAATGCACAAGTAGTTTCAACTATGGAAATAATTAGTTATGTTGCTCATACAAGGAAAACAAGAAAGTGACTCACTTGGGATGATCAACTATGAAGAATTTCATTAGATAGGATATCATGGATGATGTGAATGTCAACAATTCTCCCAGCAATGTTGTTGAGGATGACCATGTGAGAGAAGATGATATTGTTCCACCATTAACCATAAAGCAACCATCAACCACAGTTCAAGGTGCAAGTTCAACTAAGAATATAAACACTATAAGAGGATGCACAAAAGAAGACATTTTAGAAAAAATTGACAATATATGTTTTAATTGATATTCAGTTTAAGAATCTATAAAAAAACATGGTATTGCTCCCTTGTCAATACATTATTGGATAAATGGACTCACTCCTACAAAACATAGAGAGCCTCTTACAATTATGACTAAAGAGGAGGAGGTCGATGAGATTCAATGGTGTAAGGAGATGACCCAATTGGGACATGGGTTAGAGTTGATACAACTCAAATCCACAATTTCTCAAATATGTTAAGGGAGGCCAAACCCATTTAGAGATGAGTTTCCTAATAAATAATGGTGGTTTGGGTTTAAAAACAATCATCTAAACCTTGTATTGTGTATAGTCTAGGACTTTAATAGAGACAATGATTCAAATTTATGTCTTACAATTATGTCTAAGTTTTATGACATGCTTTCTAATCCATATGACAAACACTTTTATGCTCTAGACCTAATATGAAAATCACCCTTTGAGTGATCTTAGTTAAAGAATTAATGAATGAAGGTATTACAGACTCATGTGCTGGTGTGTGTCTATGTTATTTTAGGCGACAGATCGATTAGATTGCAAAATACACAAACTTGAAATGGAAAATAGCAGAGAAACACTGTAAGCAAATACAAGAACACAACATTTAATAAAGAGTTCACCCTATCCTCCAGGGCTACATCTCCGGTCCAGCTTTCAGTGGTGGCCTTCTTTTATTGTGTCTTTAAAGCAGAGAAATACAATGAGGAGCTCAATCTGAGTCTCCTGAAACAGAATTGCATGGCAGGATGGTTCTTGGATTCCCCAAGCCACTAGAGTGCACAGACTCTTTTCCTTCCTAGCTCTTGACCTTTCTGGTCTTTAATGGAAGGAGCCTAATGTGGTGCTCAGTCCCAACAGATCCTCTCAGGGATGGCTTGAATCTCTCAAGCTCACGGGTGCTCGATGCTGCCTTTGGTCAGCTCGACCCTCTGTCTTCTTTTTTCTTTTTACTTCACTGTTTATCCCTCGTTTTCTCTGTCTTCTTCCTTTTCTTCTCTTTTCCCGTATTTTGTGTCTTCTGCTTTGTCTGTTCATGGCTTTAAAGCCATTTGATCTCATGGTTATTCGATTCCCCTTCCACCTCCGTCGGATCACTTGCTCCAGCTTTGCTTGGAGTTCCCTGTCTTGGCATCATCATCAGGGTCACAGGGAGTGGCCACTTGTCCTCTTACAAACTATGTCATCTTTTTCCTCATCGGTTCAGTTTTTTGGTTACGTCGTGGAATGAATCATCTTCCACTTCGACGGTCAAATAGGACTTCAGAATTCTTTATGCTGCGGCTTAATCCCTGGTTAAATCCGGTCTCTCCATCGGGCGCATTCTCAGCCATTAGATCTAGAGCCTCCAGATCCGACGCCGTTCACTCATCGCGCGGTTGACTTGCTCAACCATTAGAGCGTGATGAGCAGTGGTTTTCTCTCTCCTCTGCTTGCCACGCGTTGGGCGCTGAGTGGAATCGCTCCTTTTTCGCTAAAGCTGCGTACCGCCCAAGGGTACCCCCAATAAGTACTGTCGGTTTTGGAATGCGGGTCCAGCTTTTAGCCTTTAGCCTTTTCTCCCCACGGTTTTCCCAGCTTCCATGCAACTGAGCGCTCGGGGCCTCTCCTTCTTGAGGGGTTTTACCTAAGCGCTAATCACACATCAAAAAACTGCCTCCTTTTCCTAATTTGGGCTTCCCAGGGGCTAGTTTCGCTTCCTGCGTAGTCTCCATGGGCCTTGGTCAGCGTGCTTTGATCGAGGTCCTTGTCGTTCCACGCTGGCTACCAACTGCCACTGTTCAGAGGTGTTTTTGATTGCTTCATGCTCTTTGAATTCGAAGTTTTGTCCTGATCTAATACAATCATGATACTTTAATTATTCTTCATGGATCTAATTCAGATCACAACCTTCCCACTAAAAAAGATTTTGGACCACCAAAAGTTGGTTTTCAAGCACCGACTAAGTGAGGGTATTTTTGTCTTACTTGTCCAATATCAATCTACTTTGCACTTCTCGGCTTTGAACCTTTGAACCCTAATCTGAGGTACCCAACATCTCCTCTGCGTGTCGTCCTCACCTTCCTGTCCAGCACTGTGTCTTCCCACAATTCAATAAGATATTCAGGTAGCAGGTCATCAATAGAAGGCAATTGACTTTTCTCTTCAGGATCCTCAATTAGAGAAGGCTCAAATAATCTCCAGCAATCTGCATTTACGACTGAGTAGAGGTGCATGTAAGTTGGCAGATCAAGGTAGAATGCATTTTCACCAATCTTCTCTAGTATTTTGAAGGGTCCATACCTGATAGACTTTAGCTTCTTACCTTCACCTTGCATCTTGTCCTTGCTGATATACAGCTAGACCTGGTCACCAACTTGGAAACTATGCTCCACCCGATGCTTGTCATGCCTAGCCTTATATTTGGCTTGGCTCTTTTCCAGTTGTTCCTATACTACCTGGTGGATCCCCTGGATTTGTTCAATGAACCTAGTTGTCTTGTCCACATCACTGTGTCCCTCAACTGTGGTATCTTTACCAAAGACAAAATCCAAAGGAGACCTTGGTGTGAAACCAAAACAGGTCTCAAAAGGAGATCTCTGTGTAGAAGAATGTTTGGCTCTATTGTAAGCATGCTGCACATAACACAAATGTTCATCCCAAAGCTTAGAATGTTTGCTACAATATCCCTTGAGTAACTAGATCACTATCCTGTTAACTACTTCTGTTTGGTGATCAGTTTGTGGATGAAAAAATATGCTTTTCTTCAGTTTGGTGTCCATTAGTTCCCACAGACTTGACCAAAACTTCCCCACAAATTGGGTGTCTCGATCAGATACAATGGAAGTGGGTAATCCAAAATGAACCCATACATGTTCAAAGAATAGTTTTGTAGTTTGTTCGGCTGTAATCTGTTTATTACAAGGTATCAAAATACACATTTTGCTGAACCTATCCACAACAATGTACAGATAATCATGACCTTTCCTAGATTTAGGCAGTCCTCCAACAAAATCCATGGAAACACTTTCCCAAGGGTGAGAAGGAACTGATAATGGAGTGTACAAGCCTAGTTTTCTATTGTTGGGCTTGCTTTTAGCACACATAGTACACCCTTTTGACATATCTAGAAACTGTCTCATTCATTTTTGGCCAATAACAAAATCTTTGCAGCTGTGAAATTGTTTTACTTACCCCAAAGTGACCTAATATCAAAGAAGTGTGTGATTCTCTAATTATCTTTACTCTCTTTGTTTGTAGAATGTAGAGTTTCCCACATTGGTATAAGAGACAATCCTTTACATATAATCCAATTCTTCTACTTGTTTTCCTTGACCCAAAGTTACATATACATCTTTAAAGTCTATATCTTGAGCATATTGTTCAATGTAGCTTTCATGTAGCACAGAATTATGCTTAAGTATAGTAGATGCATTTCTAACAGGCCTGGATAGCATGTCTACAACTTTATTATGTATTGCATTTTTATATCTGATGACTAAATGAAACTGTTGTAGAAAGCCCATCCATCTGTAGTGTCTTGATTGCTACAACTTAGTTTAGGAGTGTAGATATTGAAGTGGTTCATGTTCAGTATGTATTATTGTCTCTTTGCCCATTAAGTAATGTTTCCACTTTTTCACACTCTATACTAATGCATACAATTCTTTATCATATGTAGGATAGTTAAATACTGCAGGATTAAAAGTCTCAGAATGATAACATATATGGGTTTACTGTGTTGTGTCAACACTGCTCCCTTGGCATAGTCACTGGCATCTGTTTGGATCTCAAATGGTCTTTGTAGATCAGGCAGTGCTAGTACAAGTGTTGTACTAATCTTTTCTTTCAATGTGTCGAAGGCTTTCTGATGTTTGCCTCCCCACTGTAACACCTTGTTCAATCCTGTTAAAGCATGTAAGGGATCTGCAATTGAGGAAAAGTTAGAAATGGACTTCCTCCAATACCGTGTTGCTCCTAAGAAGCTTCTCACTTCTGTAGCAGACTTGGGTTTAGGCCAGTTTACAATGACTGCCACTTTAGAGGGATCTATTTTCAATTCACCACCCCCTACTATATGACCCAAATAATTTAGAGATGTTTTTCCAAATTCACATTTTGAGAGTTTAACATGAAGCTTTTCTCTTTTCAAAACATCAAATGTCTGCTTAACATGCTTTAAGTGGTTTTCCCATGTTTTACTAAAAATCAGAATGTCATCCAGATACATAATAACAAAATCATCAAGAAAAGGTCTGAGTACATCATTCAATAATCTCATGAAAGTAGCAGGGGCATTAGTTAAGCCAAAGGGCATAACTAGCCACTCATGCAATCCCTGCTTTGTTTTGAATGCAGTCTTCCATGCATCTTGTTCTGCAACCCTGACCTGATGGTATCGAGTGTGCAAGTCCAACTTGGTGAAATAAATAGCTTCTTTCAATTGATCTAGAAGATCATCTATGCGAGGTAGGGGATAATAGTTTTTTATTGTTGTCTTATTCAGTGCTCGGTAGTCAACGCACATTCTCCACAAGCCATCTTTCTTTCTCACCAAAACAATTGGTGACCCACATGGTGATGTGCCAGGCCTGATGAACCCTTTCTCGAGCAACTCCTGCACCTACTTCTTGATTTCAGCATTCTCTAAAGCAGACAACCTGTACATTCTAATGTTAGGTAATGGAGCATATTGCTGCAAAATAATATCATGTATTATTTCCTTTTTGGGTGGCAGACCTTTATGTTCTTGAAACAAGACATCATACTCTAAAACAACCTTTTCTATATCAACTTGTTGTTTATCATTACAACCCTCAAATACATTGGTTTTATCACATTTCTTTTCCTTTACAACCATTAGTAAGAATTGTTTGCATGAATTTATCATTCTTTTCATCTGCCCTGAGTTTATGAGAGTATAATTAGTCTTAAGCTTATGAGCTCTTACAAAGTATTCGATTCCATATTTAACAAGTAGGTACTTTTTCTCAACTCTATAGAAAATATATTTTCTATCATACAATTAAGGACTTCCTAAAACAATTCCACATATATCCAAAGGAATTATGTCTAACTCCACCTCATCTACAAATGTTGACCCAAAAGAAAACTTGAGTTTGCACTGTCCAGTCACTTCTAGTTGTGCTTTATCATTCAACCATCCTAATGGGTATGGTTTCTTGTGAGGTGTAGTTGCTAATCCTAATTTCTTTACAATTGCTTCAGAAATCAAATTTACTTGTGAGCCACTATTAAACAAAGTATCAATCTTTTGATATTTGGAAACTACTCGAATATGGAAAAGCTCATGTCTTTTTCTTTCATTTTCTTCATCAATAATAGATTGAGCAGAATTACTAGTAGATGATTCAAAATTCTTACCTTTTATACCTGTGGCTGCAATGGTTGTTTCATCTCCCAAGTTTGACCCCAAATCTTTCTGAACAGCTACAACAATCTTCTTATTCTTGCCCTCAAACTTCTTAGGTCTCAGCTCTGGATGTAGAACCCAACAATGCTCATCATCATGCCCATCCTTTTTACAGTGAGTGCATGAAGCTTTGTTCTTTTGTGCAGTGTTAGCCTTCCTTTCTTTCCACTTCTGCTTTATTTTCTCCTTGCTCTTACTTGCAGTGGGTTGGGATGGTCCCCCAACTTCTAGATTTCCATTCTTTCCTCGAGCTTTTCGATGAGTAGCTTGTACATATACCTCATTTATACTAGTGGGATTAAAAGTGAGGATAGTATGCCTCATGTAGCTATGTAGACTGCCAATGTACTTCAAAAGAGTTTCTGGTGAGTCTAATGAGATTCCTAGAATCAATTCTCTCTTTCTGAATTCTTAAGTGTACCCTTGCACACTTTTCCCTTTCAGTTGCCGATGAGCTTTCCAACTCATCATGGCTTGTTGCATGTAGGCCAATCGATAGAACTGCTTTTTGATTGTAGAAACAAATTCACTCGAGACGGAGATGGTCTTACCATGTCTTTTCATATTAGCTTGGGTTTTGCCTTCCCACAAAACCAAGGCAGTGCCTCCTAGGCGTAGGCTTGCCAGCTGAATCTTGCTCTTGTTTGAGTTGATGTTCTGTACTTTGCAATAAACATCAATTTGTCTAATCCAAATGTCCAACTTTTCTGTATTTAACTCTCCATCATATATAGGTAGATCAAATTTAACATCTAGTTTGATCAAAGATGCTTTCTTGTTATGCACAGGGCTATTAGGAGGTGTGAGAAAGCTTTCCTCTTTCCCTTGTCCTTTGGAGTGGTCATGTAAGTGAGACTCATCTTTTTCTTTGTCTTGATTAGAGCTTGATGAATCTTCATCCTTATGCTTCCTAAAGTACCTATACATTTCGTCTACCATGGACTTTATGGCTAGGAAACTTTCTATGAATTGACGATCTAGCCCCATAGAACCTTTCTCTGACATTGTCTTCAGAGGATAGACTCTCCCAATTTGAGAATTAGTTTCGACCAACTCTCCTTCTCCTAATTTGAGCTTTGATCTAGTGAGCATTCAACAGCTAAACCAACACAAGCTTGTCTAACCTTACAACCTAAAGCTCTGACACCACTTGATCTGAAAATCAACCTTTGAGTGATCTTAGTTAAAGAATTAATGAATGAAGGTATTACAGACTCATGTGCCGGTGTGTGTCTATGTTATTTTAGGAAACGGATCGATCAAATTGAAAAATACATAGACACTTGAAATGGAAAACAGCAGAGGAACACAGTAAGCAAATACAAGAACACAACAACTAATAAGGATTTCACCCTATCCTCCAGGGCTACGTCTTCGGTCCAAATTTCAGTGGTGGCCTTCTTTTATTATGCTTTTAAAGTAGAGAAATACAATGAGGATCTCAATATGAGTCTCTTGAAATAGAATTGTGTGGCAGGGTGGTTCTTGGATTCCCCAAACGACTAGAGTGCACAAACTCGTTTCCGTACTAGCTCTTGACTTTTCTTGTCTTTAATGGAAGGAGGCCAATGTGGTGCTCAGTCCTGATAGATCCTCTCAGGGATGGCTTGAATCTCTCAAGCTCTTTGGTGCTCGATGCTGCCTTTGGTCAACTCAGCCCTCTGCCTTCTTTCTGCTTTTTGCTTCACTGTCTCTCCCTCATTTTCTCTGTCTTCTTCATTTTCTTCTCTTTTCCCATCTTCTGTGTTTTCTGCTTTGTTTGTTCATGGCTTTAAAGCCATTCGATCTCATGGTTGTTCGATTCCCCTTCCACCTCCGTCGGATCGCCTGCTGTAGCTTCGCTTGGAGTTCCCTGTCTTACCGTCATCATTAGGCTCACAGGGATGCCCATTTGTCCTCCTACGAACTGCGCCAACTTTTTCCTCATTGGTTTGGTTCTTCAGTTACATCATGGAATGAGTCATCCACCACTTCAGCGGTCAAATCAAACTTCAGAATTCTTTATGTTGCGGCTTAATCCCTGGTTAAATCCAATCTCTCCATCAAGTGCATTCTTAGTCATTAGATCTGGAGCCTCCAGATCTAACACCATTTGCTCATTTCATGCGGTTGACTTGCTTGACTGTTAGCGTGTGATGAGCGGCGGTTTTCCCTCTCCTTTGCTTGCCACGCATCGGGCGCTAAGTGGAATCACTCCTTTTTTGCCAAATCTGCTTACCGCCCAAGGGCTCGCCCGATAAATACCACCGGTTTTGGAGCACGGGTCCTGCCTTTAGCCTTTAGCCTTTTTTCCCCACAATTTTCTTGGCTCCCATGTGACCAAGCACTCGGGGCCTCTCCTTCTCGAGGGGTTTTGCTCAATGCTAATCGCACATCAAAAGCTGCCTCCTTTTCCTAATTCAGGCTTCCTAGGGGCTAGTTTCACCTCCTACGTAGTCTCCATGGGCCTTGGTCAGCGTGCTTTGACCGAGGTCCTCGTCGTTCCACACTGGCTGCCAACTGCCACTATTCAGAGGTGTTTCTGATCGCTTGATGCTCTTTGAATTCGAAGTTTTGTCCCGATTTGATACAGTCATGATACTTTAATTATTCTTCATGGATCCAATTCGGATCAAGACCATATATGGAACTGTGATGAAAAAGTGTGTACATGAAGGAAGGAATTGTGGCATGCAGGTAATTTCCAAGAGAGGGAGTTGAAACATGCGAAATACTTTTCCTAAGAGTAAGGAGTGGATAACTATTCTATGGTGTTTCAATGCAATTGGTGCTTCAATCCCAGGATTTTATCTATTTAAGGATAAAACTCAACTAAAAAACTATATACAAAATTGTGAACCAAGTGGATGCCTGGTTACACATCCCCATGTATGGATGACTAAAGTGTTTTTTTTAATTAGCTTTGTCACTTTGTTGCATCTATACTAGGTGGACTACAAGTAAAATACCTTCTAGCGGAGGTTATAACAGAGGTTTTAGTGTTATAAAATTGGCAAAAATTGTAAAAAAAACATCTTCTAAAAGATTCATTTTCCATAGCATGTTTTTTAGTAGAGATTTTAATGGAACTTCATCACAACTGAAAAATTTTGGGCGATCAAAGGTTTTAGCAGATGTTCTTTTGGTGTGCTTCATGGAACAAGTAGCACTGGTGTGCTACATATATAAATGTGTTGGGTTGCATACATAACTAAAAGCACCAAGACGTTGAATTCAAAGTACACTAGTATATAATATATACCACACTGGTGCTAGTAGATAAAAAATCCTTGGGAAGTTTGTGTAAGGAACAACATGAGGGGATGTAAAAATAATTGTTGTAAAGGTGCTTTTGTTTAAATCTACAGAGTCGATGTGTATAGTTTGTATAAAATTTCTGGTCCGTTAGTTATATAAAAGGACTGGTGTTGTTACATTTCATATGCACTGGTGCTAATAGATAAGAAAGCCCTAAGGTGTTCGTGTAAGGAGCGACACTAAGGCACGCAAAACATAATTGTTGTCCCAGTGCTTTTGTTTAAACTCACAGCTTCGATGTGTGTCATTTGTATAAATGCATAGGTGTGTTTGTTGTATTAAAGGATTGGTTTTTTTAAATTTAATAATACACCGAGGCTAGAAATAATATTTTGTAGGACCTAGATGTTAGTTCTATGGAAGAATTGGTGTGTTAAGAATTACAATGCACTAGTGCATTAATTGCATACAATATCAATGCTTGAAGAAGCAAACGCCCCAGTGCTGTCATTTTCTGAAAAGGCATAGGTCATCCAAAATGATGCCACCACAATGCTCTTATATAACATAATGCACTACTGCATTTTTATGTTATGGACGCACGAGTGTTTTGAATGAGATTTACTCTTTTTTGGAAAAATTAACATGTGACAGTGGAATTATTGTAATTTTTTATATCTTTTATTTATAAAATAATCGCCATATATATTATAACAGTATTCATATAAATTAAAATTTTATTAACACATTTGTATATGATGTTTGGATTAATTTGTTATATTATCAGATTTCGCATCTCTTTATTATAATATTTAATCAATGGTATAACATTTCACACTGACATTGGATAACAATAAAATAAATTAAATTGTATTTTATTATATATCAATAATAGGTTCTTGTCATACAAAATGATATTGTTATTAGTAACCCCTTGTCTTTCAAATGGGACACTATGTCCATTAAATTAAACAAAATGTCTCATTCTCAGAAACAATTATTTTAAAAAATACAATAGGTTTCATTGATATCCAAATAGATCATCATTCTTCATTGGAACTATTGTTAGTGCTCAAGCTACTTCTGTGACTTCGGTTATTTCAAGGAATTTTTTTTTTTTTTATTGCATCAATTGTTTTCATCTTTTTGATCTTGTTCCATATGCAAACATAAAAATAAAGTGTAATGAGAGTATCTATATTGGTGAGAATAATGAACACTTACATAAATAATATACATCAATGTAAATTAAATAGTAATGTACCATAGCAAGAAGTGACTCATGAACTATGCACATGGTTTCAAAACCAAGTCTCATGCCTTATTGCAACAAGTTTTTTGTTGGTGTAGTTCCATACTTTGTTTCGTGCATGTTTTAAAGCCCATTATAAATCATAATTTAATATTAAGTATTTTTTTTGTTCTGCTAATTATAAACTCAGAGAAGTAAAACAAGATAGACACTTACAAATTCCATAATTAATTTTTTATATGCCAACATATACTCACAACCCTTATTTAACCCAATGTCAATCAATTCTTTTAATGGCTCTTCATTTTATGTTTGCACCTATTTGTAGACATTCAAGGATGGTTGTTGTAAAACAACATAAAATATACACAAATGAAACATTGAATTGTTATAAGGAAATATTAACAATTACTCACAAACTTTGAAATCAACCATTTTCTTCCTTGTCATCCTATTTTATGTGCTGAATCATTCCATTTTGTTTTATTTTCTTCAAGAAAATACTTAAAAATTAATATTTAATGTTAAATTGTATTTTTATATGTACAAATTCAATCATGATTACATACATTTGAAGCAAGTTGTTGGTGATATGGCTCCTCTTGTTATGTAATTATGTCCATTTATTCGACCTTCTCCTTGTACATTTTTTTAGACATCCCTATTGGCATGTTTCACATATTTTCTCGTCAATCATTTGTGATTTTCATAATCTTCGAGAAATAAGTAATAACATATTTTTATATTGATAACAAAATTGGTATTAATAAATGAATGGTTTGTAGTAATATATACATATAATTTTAGAAAATCATTTTCATTAGGAATATTACCTTTTGAATAATTTTCTTTGTTGTTGTATGTTTTTTCTATTGCAATTCTGACATCTCCCATTCACCATTGCTCTAGAAAAAGTATATGTAGTTTAGATATAATTTGTTTTTTAAAATCATTGGATTCATTTTTGTATTGTAAGTGGAAAGTATGTCTATATCTTCATTCCACTAGCTCCTTCATATTTTTGTAAAAAAAAAATCCCCCTTCCATTAACCTCTAGTACCACTCGCGATGAGCTACGGACCAATTCATCGTTATGTACATGTTCTATAATTTTTCCTTTTTGAGAATGACATTGATATGGTCCTTCCTTGTTTCTCCCTATAGAACATTAAACATATATGAATTAATAGGTTGTTTGAAACATGTTATATAATATTCTTAAGTATATTATTAATGAAAATTCAAAAAAGAAACTAATATTGAACAATATTTTTTCATTTACCTGATTCATCCTTCTGTAATTTTTCTATCAACTTCTATGCTCTTCTACACGTAGATTAGAAAAAATCTTATCGACCTTATTCATTTTGTGTCTCTACATGACACAAAACAACCAATACATATTAGTTAAACTTACATATATTTCAAACACATTAATTTTGTAAAGAATTTACAAAGAACTTGCTTTGTCTTCTTTCTTGATGTGCTATCATTGTTTCAACCAATATTTTTGTTACTTAACACCTTCTAAGACATTTTTTATTAATATACAACCTGTATTATTCAATAAAAAAGCCATTAAATATATTTTACAAATGAATCAAATGATTTTCAACCAAAAAGAACTATGGTAATTGGTGCGTTTATCTCAATAAATGCATTGGGTATTTAATTGTTCAGCAATGCAATGGAAAATTATTATCTTTAAATAATTTTAAATTATGACGGTGCGATTTGTAAGGCTAAACACATTGTAATGACTTAATTGTGCTATTTGGAAGAGGCATGTCGGTGCATTATATTACATTGAGAACAATGATGAACACATTGGACATAATCGATAGTGTTATAATATATCAATGCATTGTATTACACAGAACACACTAGTGTATTATATTATAGAGGGAGCACCATGGAACATATAACCATTTAAATAAAAAAATAGAGAGGGTCGACAGAGTTTGGATCTAATTCAGTAAGTGATTCCCCTAGTTTACACATAAAACACCCTATATATAGTAAGTACACAAACCCATTAAATCTAAAATGCATGAAATGAAAAACCCTAATTGTGAAGTGGTAGAGGAAATTAAACTTGTTAGCTCTGCTATGCAGTGCTAACTTTCTAAGGTTAGAAAGAAGCATCATATTTTTGGTTATGTCCAAAGGGGGCTCACATTGGTCACTTTTCCCTTTCTTCCTTCACCCCACTCACCTCTAAACCTTTCGCATTCCCTAAATAAACCTTCTAAAATCTGACAAAGTCCCCTTCGGCCCCAGCTCTAAGCGCAAAGTCAAACCAACCCTAAAACCTTACCCATATGTCCTCATGCGCTCATAAACCCCTCATCACTTTCCCGTTGTTGATCATTCCTCGATAATCTAATGGCCCACAAAGCACCCGATAAAGGTGAATCGCTCGACCAATTTTCACCATCAGATGCATCTCTGCCCGATCTGACAGTCTTTGCTTACATCGTGCCAACAACTTGATCGAGCGATAGCACGCGATGAGAGCGGGTTTTCTCTCTTATCCACTACTACATGTCGATAATTGAGTGGAATTGCTCGGCCTCGGGCATTTACCACTTAGCACCTGAAAATGGTGCGATGAAAACTGTTACTGCCCGACTAAACTGCCCTCACTCGTTAAACGCCTGTGGAACTCTGTCGCCCGATGAATGTCTGATCTGTCTGCTGAAGATCCAATGGCCCTAACACACCCCGCTCCCATCTTGGCCGATAGCCTCCGCTGATCCATTTCTTCCGTCCATTTCCCCGATCTGACAGTCATCTCTCCCTCTCATCCCAACTGCCCACGTACCCATGCATCCCACGTACTATGGCCATTCTGTTGCCCGAAGAAGGAGATGACTAGCTCTGCCAGGATCGATTACAGTAATATCCCCACCAACCACATTAAATAGAAAGCATGGCCAAAAGGAGAAAAGGACATAGCACGACTCTGTAACAGAATTTATCAGTCATGGAATTCACTACTTTGAGCATTCCAACCACCTAAAGGATAGCACAACAGTTGTACATATCAGATTTGCATAGTGAAGTAAGCAACCTCATTCAAAGACTCCATTAGGCAGTTAAATGCAGTTGGTGGTCAATTAAGACCCCTCCATACCTAAATGGCCAGGTGCCATAGTAATGTAAACTTATAAATATCCAGAAGAAAGATGTAATCAAGGTTGGCATTTGATGTAAGGTTCAACTTCTGGAGACTGTAGACATTTTGTCACTTGCAGCATCTCATCTTCATTTTTAGCAAATACAAGCTTCTTTTGTTGTTAACTGCTCACTGTCCATTTTCATATGTTCTAAGCTTGTACCTGATATGTTGTGTTCTTGATCTCTTGATGTTTAGCACTAGATAACTGTCATCTTATATCTGTGTTAGAATCTTGAATGCATCATTGAATAGGTTGCTCAAGTTCCTTTCTATCCAATGCAGGAGAGTTGTCATCCTGTCTTTGCATTAATAGATTAGATTTGTAGGTTTCTGTACAAGTTGCAGCCATCCATCACATGGTCTTGTGTATCTACTGGTGTGCTTAATATTCTCCATATTCACCTAATAGCTAAACTATGAGCATTGGTGGTCTAAAGCCTTGTAGTCTGAGGGTGTTCATGCATGTCTAGAGTGAAATAGAGTAGAAGTGGTTCTTTGGCTTGAACCAAACCATCATTCCTTCCATTAAACCTTGCAACAATAGTTGAATTTATATGTTACCAGGCATCTCCAAGCTACAACCTAGGAGAGTTTCTTGGAATCTTAACATAATTGGCATCGGGGAGAGGAGATTGAAGCTCATCTTCCCTGGGAGAATGACACAAATCCAAATTTGATGATAGACAAAGTTTGGACACATTTTTGGTTGTAATCATCTATCTGGTGACTGTATTGGAGGACTAACCTTTTGGTGACTCCACATCACAGTTCTGGCTCAGTTTGTGAGACATACTCGGAGAAATCCTCAGAAATCACTAGCTTACTGAGTAACTGACTCTGAGAAGATTGTCAAGCAGAGAAAGATGTCACAAAAGGGAGCATCAGGATCAGGTAAGCCTAAACAATCTTATGTGTCTCTACCAGAAAGGCTTGTAACAGAGCATCTACATGTTGAAAATATAGCCTCTAGTACTAGCAGTGAAGAAATATTCTCAAAGAATCATATAGCTCCCATTCCTTTAGGTTCTCCTTTCGATATTAGCCCAAAGGAAACCTCCCCTCTTGTACATCATATTCCTTTAGCCCTGTCATTCATTTCTTGCCTTTCTATCATCCAAACTGCTAGTACCCTTCCATCTACCCCATTCATGGCAAGTCCACAAGCACCCACCAAAATGGAAAGAATCATAACTGTTAGGTATGGAACCTTGGTCCAGACTATTCCTTTGAATGCCATGTCTGCAGGAGAATATCAGAAATGCATGCCTAGGTTCACTAGTACAGAGGGAGTAATAGCTAAAGAGCACCTTGAGTCTTTTTATAGCTATGCTGATAACCTAGATATCAGTGAAGATGATGTGTGGATGAGAGTATTTGTCCAAAGCCTTGATGGAGAGGCTAGAAAGTTGTTCAGAGAGCTGACCCCTAAGTCTATAGCAGATATTGAAGCATTAGATGATGTGTTTTTAAAGCATTAGGGAGATAAGAAAGACTTGCTATACTACCATACTGAGTTTGGCAACCTGAAAAGGGAAAATGGGGAGTCATTGTCTGCTTTAATAAAATATTCAATTGTATGTATAGAAAGATACCAGCTAAAGTCAAGCCTACACCGACCTCTACCAATCTCACCTATGCCAATGCCTTTGATTCTGATTTCTGCTTGCTATTAAGAGAGAGGAGATGTGCTTCTCTAGCTGAAATGCAAGATGTAGCCTTGGAGGTGGAATCCAATATCATGGCTGCAGAGAAACTTAAAGGACATGCTGATAGAAGGAGGCAGAGAGGTGAGTCTTCCTCTTCGTCTTCATCTTCAGAACCCAAAATAGACAAAATGACTAAAATGATAGAGTCATTGGCTGTTGAATATCCAAACTGAAGGTTGAGCAGAGTTTTGGGAAAGCAAGGCTTCCTAATACATTTGCTCCTACAAATCCAAATCCATTCAGAAGAGCCAATGAACAATTGCAGATCATTCAGAGGGGCAAAGAGGCCAGTGAAGAACAATGAGTTAAGACTCCTTTCCAGAACGCAGTCATGGAGGAGGAGCAGTTTGATGAAGAGGACGAGATTCACTGCATGGAAGACAAGGGCAATGCTGCCTTTTTTGACATTAGGTGCCTACGAGGAGTCATTACTTAGGGACCAGACCAGTCAAGAGTGGGACAGAGAAGCTGTTCTATAGACTGAAGACCAGCAAAGATATAACTTGAGGTCAAGAACGAGTAATGTCAAAGAGAATCCTGCCCAAAGAGCTGTTGTCCCCACAGAGGAGCAGATTAGCAAGAAGAAGCAACCGACAACTGATACCACCATCATGAAAGAACTAGCTCGAGAGGTAAGAGGACTTGATAAGTTCCCTTCCCCTTTTAGCTTTGAATCAGAAGTCCAGAAGTTAAAAATATCTATACCTCTGATAGAACTTGTAAAGAGTGAGGTCTTTAAGAATCCCATCCTTGATTCCCTTGAGCTGAAAGCCACACAAACATCCAATGACTATGTGAATGTACAAGATGATAAACCTACAGTTGTGCTTAGCCCAATGAGTGAACCTACTGATGATAATTCCCCATCATTTTATGTCTCCTTGACCATTCATGACAAAATCCTCCATAACTGTCTGCTAGATACAAGTGCCAGCCATAATCTGATGCCCAAAGCCGTCATGTAAGAGTTAGGCCTTCATATTACCACACCTTATCATGACTTGTTCTCCTTTGATTTGAGGAAGGTGAAATGTCTGGGGTTAATCAAAGACTTAGCTTTCACCCTAACTCAGTTTCCCATGAAAAGCATGATTATGGATATTGTGGTAGTAGATGTCCCCCCAAGTTTGGTATGCTACTTTCCAGAGGGTGGATTAAGAGGTTGGGTGGAACATTTCAAAATGACTTGTCTTATGCCACCATCCCAGTTTTTGGAGGAGAAAGCAGAAGAGTATACAGGGAAGCCCAATTGGCCTATATCATCAGTGATGAGAAGAATCCCATTAATCATCCCATTTACGCTATGGACACTGATTTTGGATCATGTATTCTCCAAATTGAAGAATCCCATATGGCCTCGGTGTAGCTCAAGTGACCAGTATGCCAAGCCATGGAAGAGGAAGGGATACAGGCTTGGGATATGTTCTTTGATGGAGCTTGTTCAAAGGAAATTGCGGGAGCAGGAGTGGTGCTAGTGTCTCCAATACAAGAAAGCACATCTTTGTCTTTTAAACTGACTTTTTAGGTCACCAACAATATAGCAGAGTATGAGGCTCTGATATTGGGCTTAAACGCTGCCAAAGACATAGGAATCAGAGACATAAAGATGTTTGGAGATGTTGATCTCATCATTCAACAAGTGAACAAAATGTTCCAAGCAAGGCATCCAAGGCTGAAAGCATACAAAGATGAGGTATGGAGACTCAAAGACTCTTTTGACAACTTTTGCATCTCATATATCCCTAGAGTAAAAAATTAGCTTGCTGATTCCCTTGCTATGTTTGCTAGCATGTTCATCCCTCCCATGCCCCCTAGAATGGCTTATCAAGTCCAGGTAAAATATAGACCATCCTTACCTGATAATGTCCAGCACTGGAAAGTTTTTGAGGATGATGATGAAGTGAAGAGGTTTCTGCAAGTCATTGATGAATTCTTTGAAATGCAAATTGATCAAGAGAATGAAACCTTGGAGGAATGTCCCCAGCCCCAGCTAAGGAACAGAATTGGCCAAGACACCATTGTTCAGTTGCCTAGCAATCATATACATAAAGGGCTAGTGCCTCTAGAGAAGTTGTTTGACCATAATGATGTTCCTCATAAGATTGCCCAAAAATAAAATTAGTCTGCAGTCCATAGGCATAACATAGGGAGACCAGATCATCCAAAGTATATAAATCTATCCACCCATTTGTTTACTACCCAAAGTTCTGAGTATCACACCTTAATGAAGCAATCTGCTAATGTCTTTACCTAGGAATACAGTGATCTTAAAACTTATGACAAAAATATCATCCAACATAAGATCCCATTAGAGAAAGGCAGCATTCCTTTCAAACAAAACCTGGGACCCATAAATCCTTTTCTCCTCCCTCTAATTGAAAAAGAAATCAAGAAGTTGTTGGCTGCCAAAATCATAGTTCCCCTGAGATATTCGAAGTGGGTAGCCAAATTGGTAGTGGTAAGGAAGAAAAGTGGAGAAATCAGGCGGTGTGTTGATTTTAGGAACTTGAACAAATGTTCTAGAAAGGACAACTATCCCCTGCCAAAAATGGAACATTTGCTACAAAAAGACTCAGGAGCCAAAGTTATGTCTTTCTTGGATGGATTTTCAGGGTATAACCAAGTTGTTGTACATCAAGATGACCAAGAAAATATTGCTTTTACCAATCCTTGCGGCACTTTTATGTACTCTAAGATGCCCTTTGGGCTGACGAATGCTGGGGCTACCTTTCAGAGAGCCATGGATATAGCGCTTGTAGGAGAAAACGATAAGTTTGTCCTCGTATACCTTGATGATATAACAGTATACTCCAGTAGCCATCAAAATCATTTGCAGCATTTTAAGAAAGTGTTTATGAAGTGCAGAAGGTTTGGGATATCAGTGAATCCTAAGAAGTCACAATTTACTTTAGAAGAGGGAAAGCTTCTAGGACACATTGTTTCTGCTGTAGGTGTCAAGATTGACCCAGAGAGAGTGAAAATGATACGGACCTTGTTTTTCCCAACATCAAAAAAGGACATCCAATCCTTTTTGGGTAAAATAAATTTTGTAAGGAGGTTTATTCCTAATTTTGCAGAATTGGTAAAACACATCACCTCTATGTTGAAAAAGGGATCAGAGATCAAATGGATTGATGCAACAAGAAGATCTTTTGAAGTCATCCAAAGAGCTATTATGTAAGCCCCCACTTTGATCGTTCCAGACTATAGCAAGGAGTTCCATATCATCTCCTTTACTTCCGGTGGCACCCTTGTAGCAGTCTTATTCCAAAAAGATGATGGGGATTCAGAGCATCTAGTGGCATTTTTCAGCAAAACCTTAAGGGATGCTGAACTAAGGTATGATATTATCGAGAAATAGGCTTATGCTCTTATCAAATCTTTAAAAGCTTTCCAAATCTACATTCTGCACTCCAAGGTAATTACATATGTGCCCTCTTCTTCAGTAAAGGATGTCCTAACACAGCCAAATGTTGATGGAATAAGGGCTAAATGGATTGCAAAGCTTATTGAATTCAACATAGAATTGAAGCCCACCAGGCTTGTCAAGGGCCAAGGCCTTGCTCAACTGATGGCTGGAGAAAATTGCAAAATTCTTGACATAAACTGCATGGGTACGAATTCAGAGGATGTACAGACAAAAGAAGCAATAGTAGGCCAAGGACATTACCAGTTGTTGGTCAAGAATCTAGCTTCTTGTGAATGGTATTCTAGAATACCTCAATTTTTGCTGAAGCTAGAATTTCCTCGAAGCCTTATTTCAAGCCAAGCTAGGACTATTAAGCTCAGAACAACCAAGTTCTGTATTCATGAAAACTTGCTTTATTGGAGGGATCCATCTGGAATCCTTTTAAGATGTCTGGACAAAGAAAAATCTGTGGAGGTCATGCATTAGTTTCATTCCAGCATCTGTGGAGGACATCACTATTGGAAAACCATAGCCCACAAGATCCTCAGAGCTAGGTATTATTGGCTTCTATGTTCTGATGTCTTTTCATTTGTCAGATCCTGTGACAAATGCCAGAGGGTTGAAGGAAAACAGTAGTTGAAATCCTTACCCTTGAAGCCAATACATGCCAGTGGCCCTTTCTAGCAGTGGGGCTTGGATTTCATAGGAGAAATTTATCCACATTCTAGTGGCCAGTACAGATGGATCTTAGTAGCCACTGACTACTTCACTAAATGGATTAAGGCCATCCCTACTAGGAAAGCTGATCATCATAATGTCAGGAAGTTCTTGACAGAAATTTTTTTCACCAAGTTTGGCTGTCCACACAAATTGGTTACAGACAATGCAACAACCACAAAAGAGTTGGTGGATGTGTGTGAATCAATGGGCATTAAGCTAGTGCATTCCACCTCATATTACCCTCAAGGTAATGGTCTAGCAAAATCATCCAATAAGAGCCTGATATGGATAATCAAAAAGCTGCTGGAAGACAACAAAAGGAACTGGGGTTCCAAACTGAAGTTTGCATTGTGGGCTGACAGGGTGACCACCAAGAAATCCATAGGGAATTCTCCGTTCAAGCTGGTATATGGAACTGAGGCTATATTCCCAATCCAGTTGACCCTCCCTGTGGCCAAGTTCTTGCAGGAAGAGAAAAATGAGGAAAATGACATGGCAAAGAGGATTAGTGACTTGGCTGAAGTGCATCAAATCATAGATAAATTGATTGAAAAGTTTGTAGCACATCAAAAGAGAATCAAGGAAGCCTCTGACAGAAAGGTAAAGATGGGAAATTTTCAAATTGGAGACTTGGTTCTTAAATGGGATGCACTGAAGGAAAAGAAAGGCAATCATGGGAAGTTTGACGCTCTGTGGACTGGACCTTTTGTCATTGCTTAGGTCCAGGGGAACAACACTTTCATGCTGCAAAGTATGGAAGGAGAAACAATTTTTGATGGCCCAGTCAATGGGTGGTTTTTGAAAGTTTATGTTAATTAAGGCCTTTAGGCCTCAACATTGTAAATATGTTCTTTTTACAAGTCTTAGTGTAGGATTAATTAGACTCCATGCCCAATGGAACACTAGGAAATATATGCTGATCTTGTTTTTTGCATGAAAGGCAGTGGTCTATGGTTCTTGAAACCTCACAGGGAGGCTTTCATCCCTAGAAGGAGCCATAGTGTTAGCTCTATTATGCAGCATTGATTTTCTAAGGTCAGAAAGAAGCATGGTCTATTTGGTTGTGTCCAAAGGGGGCTCACATTGGTCACTTTTCCCTTTCTTCCTTCACCCCGCTCACCTCTAAACTTTTCCCATTCCCTAAATAAACCTTCTAAAATCTGACAAAGTCCCCTTCGGCCCCATCTCTAAGCGCAAAGTCAAACCAACCATAAAACCTTACCCATATGCCCTCATGTGCTCATAAACCCCTCATCACTTTCCCACCATTGATCATTCCCCGATAATCTAACGGCCCATATTGCACCCAATAAAGGTGACCCGCTCGACCAATTTTCACCATCAGATGCATCTCTTCCCGATCTGACGGTCTTTGCATACATCGCCTCGACAACTTGATCGAGCAATAAAATGCAATGAGAACGGTTTTTCTCTCTCATCCGCTGCTGCGTGTCGATCATTGAGTTGAATCGCTCGGCCCTAGGCATTTACCACTTAGCACCCCAAAGTGGTGTGATGAAAACTGCTACCGCACGTTAAATGCCTGTGCAACTCTGTTGCCTGATGACTGTCCGATCTGTCTGCTAAAGATCCAATGGCCCTAACACACCCCACTCCCATCTTGGCTGATAGCCTTTGCCGAGCCATTTCTGTTGTCCATTTCCCCAATTTGACGGTCATCTCTCCCTCTCATCCCAACTACCCACATACCCATACATCCTAGGTCCTATGACCATTCTGTTGCCCGAAGAAGGAGATGACCAGCTCTGCCAGGATCGGTTTTAGTAATATCCCTAATAACCACATTAAATAGAAAGCATGGCCAAAAGGAGAAAAGGACATAGCACGACTCTGTAACAGAATTTATCAGTCATGGACTTCACTGCTTCGAGCTTTCCAACCACCTAATGGACTTCACTGAATAGGTTTCTTAGGTTCTTTTCTATATAATGCAGGAGAGCTGTCATCTTGTCTTTGAATTAATAGATTATATTTGCAGGTTTCTGTACTAGTTGCAGCTAGCCATCACATGGTCTTGTGTATCTGCTGGTGTGGTTAGTATTCTCCATATTCACCTAATATCTAAACTGTGAGCATTGGTGGTCTAAAGCCTTGTAGTCTGAGGGTGTTCATGCATGTTTGGAGTGAAATAGAGTAGAAGTGGTTATCTAGCTTCAACCAAACCATCATTCCTTCCATTAAACCTTGCAACAATAGTTGAATTTATATGTTACCAGACATCTCCGAGCTACAACCTAGGAGAGTTTCTTGGAATCCTAAACAAACCCAAAGGTGAAATTTTGCAGGAAGCAAGGTTTTAAGGTAAATATTGATCTTCTTTTTTTGTTTTTTGTTTTTCTCAATTTTAATTAAATTTAAATTGGAATAGAGATCATAAAAAAAATTACTAGAAAAATCTATAGTACATTTTTTGCTATACAGGGTTTTTAATTTTTTTTCGTAATTGTGAATAAATCTAGTAGAATTTGTAAAAAAAATTAACAGTAAAATTTAAATTTTTTGTTATCTAGGGTTTTGAGTGAATCACCATACCTTTCAAATTTTTCTCTTTATGTTGTTCTAAAATATTTCACTGCTTTATAGTGCTCCCAATATGTCTCTCTTACAAATGATCTATTTTTTAATGAAACTCTAAAAGAAATTGTAAATTAGCAATAAAATTTAAAAATTTTACTATGTAGGGTTTTGAGTGAATCGCCATACCTTTTAGCTTTCAATCTTATGAATAGTTTTATTACTCCAAAGTATTTTGTTGTTGCACAGTTTTGCAAATCATTGCCTTGAAATTTTAGGTGAAATAATGGAATAGTGGATAACATTTTACTATTTAAGAGACTTTATGAAATTACATTTTGAAAAATCACTTGTCACTTGTTTTTGAATTTTAAAAAATAAAAAATAAAAAACCGTGTTCTTTTTTTTTTTGCACATCAGTGTGTTCAATAGTCAAGTGCACCAATGCGTTTATATGTAAAGCGCATTGACATTGTAAGGGCGCCAAATTTTTTCAATACACTAACATGATACAATTTTTTTTTTTTTTTTTTGAAATCCCAAAACAGTGTGATTAATTTTTTAATGCAATGTTGTTGTTTCTATTTAAAATCATTGGTGCTCTAATTTTTATCAGAGAAATGATTTGGTTGAATTCACTTTTATTTTCTAAAATTCAGAAACAGGTGCCTAGGGGTGTTGTTGTTTTTTTGAAACACATCGGTGCGTTTTTGTACAAGAGCATCGATATGATAACACATTTTTGTTGAAATGCCAGAAACTTATGTGGCTATTATTTGAATTCCCAGTGCTAGTATTTTTTAAACACATCGATGCACTTTTTTCTGATAAGCACACTGGTAGGGTTTAAAAGCTATGAATTATAGTAGTTCATAGCATACATTACAAGAGCACCGAGTTGGTTGAATTTATTTTTATTTTTTAAAATTCCGGAACAGAGGTGTATCAATGTTATTTTTTTTAATGCATATGTGTGTTTTTGTACAATAGCATTGATATGATAACATATTCTTTTTTTCAAATGTTAGAATCCGGTGCGAGAATTATTTAAACACTCTGGTGATGGTATTATTTAAACGCATCAGTGCACTTTGTTACGATAAGTGCACCTGTTTGGTTTAAGAACTATGTAAAATTTTATTTTCACATAAAATGGCATATGAATCTCAAATTATCTTTTAGGATGCATCAACATGAATTATATTAGTTCATAGTATAAATTTTCCACTTAAAGTCACCTTATTCTTGAAAAATGGTTTGAAAACTATGTTGAAATTCAAATTGTGGTTATATGGTTCTTGAGATTAATTTTAGATATGCACAAAAAATTTTGTTTCAAATTTTTCTCAAATGCAGGGACAAAATATCAATAATATCAAATGGTCAATTCTTCAAATTCTAGCTCGTTCCATTTTGTTGATCAAAATCCTTAATGAAGTTCTCCCTTTCCATCTCCTGTAAGTTCACATTTTATTTATATTTTCATATATATATATATATATATATATATTTTTTAATCCATGTCAATTTTAATAAAAATGTATCCAAATTTATAGGATCTTGATTCAGAATCGAGTTCAGATGTATAAAATATTCCTCCATTTCAAAAATATGAGAAGGTCTTATCAGGAGTAGCATATCGCAAGAAGTTTGTATATGAAAATGGACAGCCTCTTCACCCCACCAATTGGAACATAGAATCTTCCATCCGAAATCTTAGATCAAGGATGGTAATAATTGTTTGGTTTAATATAATTTCAACAAACCAATTGCATTGACGTGCTTACTAATATTATTGATATTATACTAATGACGTTCAATATTTTTTGAAATTAGGATTCGAATGATGATGAGTGATCCACCTATCATCTTTTGGTGCACCCCACTCTAATGTCAACTTGAGAGAAGGTTTCATTAAGAGAAATACTTAGAGGGGAAGCATACAAAGAGTGTTTGAATAAACCACCTATTCAATTCCAACTATGTCTAGATTCACTAATTATGAATGACTACAACAGTAGTAGTTCTTCATCACAAGTTGGCAATGGAGGCAACCAAATAAATGTTGGTATGGATTATTACTTAGGGGATATGACTTCCATCAATGTAATGTTGTTAGATGCATTCCAAAATGATGAGCTAGGGGATGATGCTCATATCACTAATACCTTATTCAAAATCCTGAAATATTCATCCACCACCCCTCTCTTTAGACTTATTGGGAAGTCAAAGTCTACTTAGTTGGGGATAATGATGTTGTTGTACAATGTGAAAGAAAATTTTGGCATGTTTGTCGATAATATTGAGGTAATTGACCTACATGATTGATCAACTTCATTACAATCAAAATAAAAAATGGTCAATTTTATGAATGTTAAATATTGGAATTGTACAATTATATTCTCCACCAACTGTAATATATTCAAATATAAGGTTCTTCCAAGTGATAATGTCTTGTCGGGTAGCTGTGAAGAGGGAAATCAATTGTTGAAAATGTTGGGTGTTGAGTACATATCATTTCATGCATGTCTGAATGATTGCATTCTACATAGAGGGGTGTTACAGATATAATTGGGGACATCACTGCCAACATTCAAATCAGTACTTTTAGGGCTCATCAAACCCTAATTCAGTTGCCACATGCCCTAAACAAGTCATCACATTGAATGCCTCCTTCTATGAAAGTTTCTTGGCTTGAAAACCCTCCTAAAATGCTTCCTTGGGAGATTAGTGCAGCCTTGGTAAGGGGTAAATGTTCTGCAATGTAGGCAGGCCCATTTAGGGGTGCACTACAGTGCACTTAGGCCCTCTTTGACCTATGTTGGGTGAGAATGAGTGAAATTCACATTGGATTCTAGGAATATTATCTGATTCTAGAGAATTCTGGAAGGATGCCCAACTCTTATGTCATCCTATGAAGTCAAATTTGGATAGGCTAGGGATCAATTAAACTCCTATCCTCTCATCCCTTGGTCCATGGCAACTAACTCCAATTTTGGAAAGCCATTAAATTCCCTCATTTATGAAAAAACCACCTCCATTTCCCTATAAATTGACCACTCATCATAGTGATCTGGGGCTAGAATTTGAAGAATTGTAAGAAGATACTGTTGGTGTGAGGTTTGAGATCATAAGCAAGGATTGTTATGCTACTGGAGTGTTGTGCTTTTGGTGTGAAGAAGGATGAAACTCAAGCTCGATGAGTGACATGGGATCAAACTTCTTTGGTTGTAAGTCTTCCTTCTACTCTTAATAAATTTGTTTATACCTTTTCCCATATTCTTGTCTTTATGTAGGATGATTATATATGTAAATTCTTTTGATTCTATTTTGTTATAGTAGATAGATCTCTTGCTTTGATTGGTTTTTTGTCCTTTGTTTATTATTGTAGGTACTGATCAAGCAGATTTAGTTCGAGGAGCGATGACAGAAAATCAAAGGAGACAAATGGAAGCAAAAGATAACAAGTAGGCCTCTTGTCTTATCTCTGTTCTATAGGAAACTCTTTCTTTCTATTGTTCTAGGTGTAGCTACCCACCTAGGGAAATTGTGTTTATCCGTAGAAGCAAATTCCTAATAACAACGGGAATATGTAGACAAAGAGATATGTCTGAAATGTTGGCATGATAGGTACCGTATTTAAAAAAAACAGGTAAATCACGTGGTCCTCCTCATAATATATTGAGGCACATACATATAATCCCAAGGCTTAAAAGACTCTTTTGTTGCAAATAATTAACTATGTCGCAGGGATGGCATGCCTCACATGGTAGTTAGGAATTATGTGAATCCCAACAGATTCAATAACCATGAAGCATATAGAGGATACATGGTCTGAAAAATTCAACGATGGAGTATGAAGTCTACAACTCAGCATAGCCATCAATGGCATCAACCCATATTCCCTCCAAAACACCAACTATTCTATTTTACCTTTAGTAGTGATCAATAACAATATACCTCCATGGTTTTCCACGAAGAATGGAAATATTATGTTGGATCTCATAGTCCCTGGTAGAAGAAAAGTGAAGAATATGGATGTCTACTTACAACTATTGGTAGATGAACTAAAGGAATTATGGGAAGGGATACATGTGTATGATGTATTAAGACTCATCACAACAAAGAGGAGTTGTATATTGTATGACATATGTTCTTACACAATACATGATTATCTAGGCTTAGGAGTTTCCTCTGGTAAATTACATTTTTATTGAATTTTTTATATAAGTAACAATATTATTTCACATATTAATTTAATTTGCTACAATTGTTCTAATCTTCATGGCTGCTAACGTTTCACCCTATATACAATCATTTCGAATGTCTTGTAACAAAAGGGTATCATGGATGTAAATGTTGTGGACCTTCTCTAAAGGCTAGGTGGTCCAACCACCTATGAAAGAAAATTTATGACTTCTCCAATGTATTCCTCCTAGACTATCACCCTTATAGAAGAGAAACATCTTCTTTCAATGGTAAACCACAGAGAACCCAAAGGCCTACAATAATGACACCAGTTGAATGGAATAGAGCATATGAAAGAGAGAAGGAGAAGGAGTTTGTAGAAATGTTCAATTCAAATGGGGAGCCTATGTTCAATGATCCAGTATTCTTCAACACCTATGTTGAGAAATTGTCCATTGCGATGAAGAGGAAATTTTTCTTTTATGAGCTCCCAAATTCTAAGCATCTTAAGATTACCCACTTACTAGATCACATGCATATATTTAAAAATGTTTCATCTTCTTTATGGAGGCATATACCATCGAAATAAATTGACATATTGGCTATTAGGAGAGATCTTATTTCTTCAAAAATAAAAATAAACATTGGCCAAGACAAGAAACTAGAGCTGAGGCTAGTCCCTCTTGGTATTTCAAAGAAGGTGATGTCCCATGGATTTTAAGGAAAAATGATATTCCTTTGGCAAAGGAAGTTATAATGAGTATGAAGGTGCCTTGTTTATATGGATATTCACTATGACGTTGCTTCAGTGTGGAATACCATTTTTCAGGGTTGAAATCACATGACCGTTTGAATTTTCTGAGTATGTATGTCAAAAACATGATTTATTATTTATTATTTATTTTATGTAATGGTATATTTTATAATTAATTTTGTATAATGTACTATTTATTGTGAAGTTTCATTATCCTTTGGTCATGCATGGGTGTGTGAACCATGAATTTCCCCAAGATCTATGACGTTCCATATCTAAATTATCTGCATTTGTATGTTAGATCACATCAAAGGAGATTCCTATGGCTAGCATTGCATGGTGGCATCAAGAGATGGTTAAGATTGTTTGTATGTTTGAGAAGGGATTGCCGACGATTTTCATGGACTTTCAGGTTCATATTCTAATTCACATAGTAAATGAGGCTGAATTAGTTGTTGTGGTTTCTTGTCATTGGATGTTCTTCTTAGAGAGGTACATGAAGAAATTAAAAAATTGCGTTTGACAAAGGGAAAAAGTTGAGGGGTCTATGGCAGAGGGGTATATGTCATATAAATCTTTCTATTATGCCAATGAGTACATCACGCAGATCAACAATGCACTAGGTGCAGATATTTGGGTCGACAAAACGAATGAAGACAAAATATAAGGGGAGCTTCTCGAAATGAATGGAAAAAGGTGCATGATAAAGAGTAAGTGTAGGATTATAATTTTTTGAATTACTACATAGTAAATATTCACATTGAACTTCATATTAATGCATATTTTGATCCCATACATATTATATATATGTTGGTTTGATTTCATAAGAAAATTCGAAATTGAAGCCATCAATAAATTCATTCTTTATAATATGGAAGTGACACAAGCATGGGTCACATTCTACGAACAGAAGAGGAGGAAATGAGATAGTGACAACAAATAATTCAAACGGTTGAATGGTAGAAGTGTGCTTTATCATCATCATTTAAAAGAAAATATGCCAATGATATTCCTTGACAGTTGGGTTGTTTATCAAGTTAGAGAGAAATAGGTTGCATCTAGTCATTACCCAACTGTTGAAGAGGATGCGCTAAACATAGGGATTGGGTGGAGCAACTCGGTAATTATATTCTCTTTCTGTACAATTTTAACTTCATACTACACCTTTGAATTGTAACATCTATATATATTTTATATTTTAAATTATGTTTGGGTTATTAGACACATGACACTGTGATTTTTTCCTTTTTTTATAGGTGCATTTGTTCCCATCTATTTGGGCATATGGACATCATTTTTGCATGGAGGATTCCAATGATGGATGCATGACACATGACTGTGGAGTGGAAGTCAAGTTCGACCAATCTATTCGTACTAGCCACCATGATCAAAACCTAACGTAGGTGATGTTAAGCTACGTTAGAAAGATACAAGCGATCATTCAAGTGTAATTTTCTTCATTCCAATGTGTTGTTTTTAGGTGCAAGTGGTGGGGCACCTTTGATCAAAATAATGTAAAGAAAGATCATGATAGTGGGTTGATATCTATCAAATCTAGAAAGATGTGGCATGAATCTATGGAGCCTTATGCTTTCCCAAAACATTACAACTAGGTGTTATTTTTCCTGAATGTGTTAGATATGGATTGGTCGTTCGTATTAAGACACGACCCTAGATAAAAATATATATTTGCGAACAACATTGTTATCATGCCAAGCGAGCAAGATAATCAAGGTGGTAACAATGGAGAGTGATATGTACTTGTGTTATTTGATCATTTATATTATTGTTGTATGTTTTTATTTTCTTTATTTATGTAATTATATTTTTATTTTATTCATCTTATTGGAATTTTATAATATAATTGGTAAGATTCACAAATGTTTTTACACGTTGTTTTGCAGTGGAAACATTTTTACAATTAAAACTAAGTATTTCCAATTTTGTAAAAAATATACGATAATGGGGATTTAAGGTCATGAACCTTCTCAAATAGGAAAATGGGAACAAAATAGGGAATTTAGAAGAAAATGGGAACGAAATAGTGAATTTAGAAATAGCATTGAATATTTAGTCTTGATTTAGATACTTATTGGTTTATTAATCAGTGAACATATTTTTTCTTCTTTTTTTAGTTCAAAATCAATATAAAGCATCATGTAGTGATAACTCTATGAGGACTTTAATAATGAAAAAATTGTGTATTAATATGTAAGATTAAATTTTTGACATGAGAGGTAAAGTCATGTTTACAATATTTAAATTACAATTCTTGCAGCATTATCTAAACTAAAACAAGGTCTTATGCATGTATAAAATGTTGATTACATCTTTTTATGGACCAAAAGAGAAATAAATGGGCTTATGTGGATGCACGAGAGTATTTAATTTTTTCTTCATGTATAATGGAACAATTTTGACTTTTCTTTTCAATGGTAACTATAAATAAAACTTGAATTAATAAATATTTTATGGCTAAGAATTAAACGATAAATAATGTGATAGTGTTTGACTTTCAAGTATACTTGGTGATACGTTTTTCTTTCCTATTTAGTTTATTTAAAATAAATATATATTTTTATGTGTTTATAAGTAAATTATTTAAAGTAGATATGTGTTTATAATTTCGGTAATAATAAGTGATAAGGCTACATAATAAGGTGTTGTGTGTGATATATTATTAAAATCTATCCTGCCTAGAATAATTAGCATTGGAGGTCATGAGACCAAGCCATATATATCATATCACTAAAATTCATTAGCCTAAGCCATATACATCACATCATTAGTTTGAAGGACATCAACATACGATACAACAGTGGTGTGAAAGGCACGCCTACAATTTTTCATGGTGTTTGGTGTGTGACTGATAAGACCCATGAAACCCCATAATTTGATATATTTTGTCCATACCACTTCCTTCTAATGTCACTCTTATCTTACCAATTGAACCGACAATATTTACGAAAGTATATAATTTTCACAGTTCCATTTCTAAAATCGCCTATAATTTTTCACGGTGTTTGGTGTGTGACTCATAAGACCCATGAAACCCTAACCTGATATCTTTTCTCCATACCACTTCCTTCTAATTTCACTCTTATCTTACCAGTTGAACTGACAATGTTTAAGAAAGTATAAACTTTTCACAGTTCCATTTCTGAAATCCATGGTGCCATGGCAGTTGTTAGCAATGTCCTCTGAGATCCAGGTAAGACACCTTGAGTGTGTATTGTAGGATAGCAATTAGATGTTCGCCCTCTCTCTGGATTTCCATGGTAGGACTATATTATATGGGTCTACCATTTTCTCTTTCTCCTGTTGTCGCTCTCTCTCTTGATGTTTCTATTACACGATTGACACATAAAATATATCAGCCTCATACATAACATATATATATATTTTTTTTATTAAATAAAAAATGTATTTATTAATATGGAAACATAACTTTCAATAAATAAAAAAATCATCAGTGAGCCAAAAACACAGACATGCACCGTCTCCGGTCCTCTATCTAACATTACCGGACTAGCATCAGTGCACACATATATATGATGCATAGTTGTTGGTTCACAAGTTTAAATTTTCATAGTATTACATCACACTTATGCACTAGTGTGCACCTATAACCTTTTTGCACTTTTACAGAACGCTCATGTTATCAAACACAAGGATTTAAAGCTATATTTCTAAATATTGTTTTTTTACTGTGTTTGGTAAATATGATTGCTCTGGTATGTGCAAAAAAATATCAAGCGCACTTCATTTGTGATGGTGATTAAGAGGGATTTGTTTGCCTTTAAAATAGACTTGGTGATGCATTTTTGTTTCCTATATTATGTAAAATAAATATATACTTTTTATGTATTTATAAGTACATTATTTAAAGTGAGAATATCTTTATCATTGTGAGCATAATGTAATATTAGCTAGGAGAAATGTGAAAAATTGAATTTTAGTGACTATATCATGATAAGTGTGTGGAAAAAATAATATTTTTTGAGTTGTTTTTTAAGAAATAATCAAATATATTATTTGCCAACATTTAAATCTAATATAGTATCATTTTTGTATTATTTAATTCATATGTATTATTAAAAATAGTTAAATTTAAACTGGAACAATAGCAAATAAAGAACCAAAATACCGTCAAAATGTTATATCTTTAATACTAGAAAAACGTTCACTTGCCTCTTTAAGAGAGAACTTCCAATAGAGCAAATCCCCAATTACAAGTAACTTCACAAGACTTATTTTAGATTTTTTGATCCTCATCTTTAGAGAGAGAAATTTCTAATTTCAATAGAGAAAATCTCCAATTACAGGTAACTTCACAAGACTTATTTTACATTTCATCTTTAGATAGAGAAATTTCTAATTTAAATTGCTAAGAGTTACTATAAATATTAAATTTAAATTGTTTGGAAATCTCATAATTTTAGTAATAATATTTTTTTTTTTAAATAGAATATTTTAAATTATATTTAAATCTAAATTAATTGTGCCAAGAGACACTCTATATCTTAGTATGGAGAGAGATGTGAATAATTTAAATTAACAAATTAAAAAATAGTAATAACAAAAAGAAATTAATGTCTTCCATAATTACAATACTTCAATTTACACCTTAATCTTATATAACTTTATATAGAGATATAAAGTAACTAAAAATTAACAAAATATAATTAACTTTTATTATGAAGAAGGAAATTAATGAGTAAAAAAATATGATTTACTTTTTACTACAAGGAAGAAATTACTTTTTTTCACTTGACAAGAAATAGTATTATTGATATTACATTATGTGTAATTCATTTTATGTTTCATTTACATGTGATATTTAAAACAAAAATATATTTATAACAAAATATATTTCATTGTCAACCATAAGTAAAATATTTGAACGTCGATATTAAATAACATAATTAATTTAAATGGATTTTTTTTCTTATATTTTCGTTTAGTGAGAAAGATTGAGAGAATCCTTATTCCATTAATAGTTGCTTTCTAATTCAATGTATGAATGATAATTGTAATTTTTTAAATGCTTAATATGAATTTGATATGTAATATTTAGAGAAAATATTAATAATAAAAATAATTAAATTTATATATACATGAAAAAAATGAGGGGGAATATTTTAACATTTTAATGTGGAGAACGTGAATTATAAACCACCTTAGATCCATAGAACACTAGATCTGTCATGCACCCAGAGGGATCAAATCCCTCGAGGTGCAAACCTTCTTTTTGGAGTGTACGATTTGAGGAAAGGTTTGCACCTTGAGGGATTTCATCCCTTAGGCCCATGCTAGATGGAGCGTTATATGGATCTAAGTTGGTTCCACTTGACAAAAACAATGTCACATTTTTAGATTATCATTATTATGTATATGTTTGAGATTAACTTCAAAATTCACATTATGTTTTTTTGCTTGGCATGACCATATCATTCTCTTGTTTAATTTAGTTTGTGTTGCTTGCCTTGAATGGTTTGTACATATTTGTTTGGATGCTTTGAGTGGTTTGTGTGTTTACGTGTTTGGATTTGGATGGTAATGTTTTTGAATGTTACAGTTGTGTTATATTTTTATATGTGTATGTAATTGTCAAGAAGGGAGACAACCTTGTCTATTAATTCCCAATAATATCCCTCTAGGTATTACTAAATATATCTTGAAGAATAGTTTTAATAATTTAATTGTTTTTCTTTGCTAATGTTAGAAATAATGTATTTCCCTCTAGAATATTTTGATGATTGTTTACCTATAGCCTATTCACCAAAGTCAAGAAATAATGTATTTTTGAATATTTTTTTAATGAGTGGCTAGAATTATAAAATATTTACATTAATTGTTTTCCGAACCATTATCAGATCTCCTTCAATAATATTTTGATTTGTTTTGAATATTTATAAATATATATTTTCCTCTTATAAATATTATGAATACAATATTATATGCAATTATCTATTAGTAATTTTGAATATATGTAATTTTGAAAATATTTTGAATATATGTAATTGTCTATTAGTAATTAGTTGGTGATGTGGAAGGGAATTGACCTTATTAATGATTATTTTTCACTTTGTAGGAGGATTGATTATGCACATCTATTTCATTTTAATTCTAGGTACCACAACTTTTCAAAAATAATTAATTCTTGATAGTTTTATTTTTGGTATTACTATATATCTTGAAAAAAAATATTAATAATCTAAAGCATCAAGATTAACATCTAATGCATCTAATGCAAGCAATCAATTGAGATTAGAACTAAAATCCTACACTAAAATCAATGCATCCAATGAAAGCTATTAAATATGATTAGAAATCCAAATCTACACTGAAATAAATGCATCTAGTGCAAGCAATAAAAAAGGATTAGAAATCAACATCTACACTGAAATCAATGCATCTAGAGCAAGCAATAAAATAGAATTAGAAATCAACATCTACACTAAAATCAATGCATCTATTGAAAGAAATATTCTTCCCTCTCTCTCCCCACCATCTAATCCTGAAAAATATTTTTAATAACTTACAATCTCAAAATTAATAATATCCAATCCATTTAATGTGAGCAGTCAAATAGGATTAGAAAACAACATCTACACTAAAATTAATGTGTCTAATGTAAGCAATCAAATAAGATTAGAAATCAATATCTACATTGAAATCAATGCATATAGTGCAAACAATCAAATATAATTAGAAAACATTTACACTGAAATCAATGCATCTAGTGTAAGAAATCAAATAGGATTAGAAATCACCATATACACTGAAATAAATGTATCTAAAGAAAAAAATCAAATAGGATTATAAATAAACATCTACATGGAAATCAATGTACCTAGTTCAAACAGTCAAATATAATTGTAAATCAACATCTGCACTAAAATCAATGCATCTAGTGTAAGCAATCAAATAGGATTATGAATCATCATCCACATTGAAATCAATGCATCTTGTGCAATATATTTTCTTCCCTCTCTCCCCCCTCCATCTATATCTATATCTCCCTTCATCTCTCCTTCTTTGTCTTTCTATCTCACCCCCCAAAATACACAAGCTCTCTCTCTCCATATATATATCTCTCTCCCTCCCTTCCTCCCTCCCTCTCTCTATCTCTCTCTTCACCTACCATATATATCTCTATCTCCCTATGCCTTTCCATTGTCTCTATATATCACCCGGAAAGCATACACACTCTTTCTCCATATCTATATATTTCTCCCTCCCTATTACTCTCCCTCTCCCTTTCTCACCCTTCTATTTATCTTCCCTCATGGTATCCTCTCTCCCTCTTTCTTCCTTATCACTCCCTCTCTCTCTCTCTCTCTCTCATCTTTTCTCTCTTTATGTGTTTCTTCTTACCTACCTCTCTCTCCCCCTTAGACTCCCTTTCTCCCCTCTATCATGTCCTCTCTCTCTTCCTTCCTCTCTATCCCTTTATCTCCCACCTCACTCTATCTCCCCCCCTCTCTCTCTCTTCTCCCTCCATATTTACCACTATCTCCCTCCCCCTCTCCTCTCTCCTTCTCTCCCCCTTCCTTCCATGTCCATTTTTTTCTCTCTATCTCACCACAAAATGTACACACTCTCTCTCCATCTCTCCCTTTTCACTCCCTCTCTCTCTCTCTCTCCACTTTTCTCTCTCAATTTCTTTCTTCTTCACTCCCTCTCTCCCCCTCCAACTCCATATCTCTGTCCCTACCTCTATGATCCTCTCTCTCAAGTCCTCTCTCTAGTCCTTCCCTTCTCTCCCTATCTCTCCTACCTACCTCTCTCCCCCCCATCTCTCTCTTTCTCTCTCTCTCTGCCCTCTAACATTGCCACTGCCTCTCTTCCTCATCTCTCTCTCCATATTTATATTCCCTCCAACCTTGTCACTACCTCCTGCCCCTCCATCTTTGTGCCTCCCTGCCTTGGAGAATTTAGTATCTACGGATAAATACTAATTTACTAAATAAGTAGCCATATCTAGAACAATAGTTTAAAGAAATTTAGCCTTTTTGTATAAGCAATAGATAAGATAAAGAGAATAAGAAGACCTAATTGTAGTTCCACTTTCCTCTTGTCTCCTTTGTATAAGTTCTGTTGCTCCTTCCCGTACTTAACACGCTTGAGAAGTACCTGTAAACATCAACAGAAGACAAAGAACCAATCAAAGTTAAAGATCTATTGATTACAAGTAAATGGAATCAGATACATTCACACATATAAGCATCATATAACAAGATAAGCATATGGAAAAAGGTTCAAATACTTTATTGAATAGAAGAAAGAATTACAACCATGAAGCCTGATTCGAAGTCACTGCTTGAGCTTTGGTTCCATCCACATCACATCATAAGCATGACAATCCAACAGCATAATGACACTTACAATAGTCTCAATTCTCAAACTAACATTATCTCCTTACAATTCATCAAAAGTCCAGCCCCTGACCACTTAGATGAGTGTTCAATTTATAGGAGGATTAAGGAGGTTATGTCATAAATGGGGGTATTGGATGGCCTTCCATACTTAGAATTAGGTCCATGGAAGAAGGGATGGGAGGATAGGATGTATCTTAACTCGTTCCTCATCCATTTTCGAGCTCATAGGAGTTGATAAGTGAGGGAAACTTCTAGATGACTCCAAAAGATAAGAATATTCCCCAAACCCTATGTGAATTTCACTCAATCGCGCCCAAAATAGGTGAAATAAGGCCTAAGTGCTCTACAGAGCACCCTGGAATGGATTTAACTGCTCTGCATCACACCCTTACATGGACCTACCTGCGCTGGTCCCTCTAGAGGTCATTTCAGGATGTCTTCAAGTCATGAAACTGTCTGGGATGGAGGCATTCAAAAGAGTGACTTTTTTAGGGCATGTCGAAACTAAAATTAGGGTTTAATGAGCCCTAAAACATTGATTTGGATGATGGGAGTGATGTGCCCAAATGGATCTGTAACAATTGCCCCCTAAAGCATGAAGTCAAAAAATGCAAATGTTGAATGAAATGATTTACGATGTGATGAGGAGGTTTCAAAGTGGAAGCTGACCTACATCAATTACAATACATATATCATGATACTTTGACTTTTTCATGAATTATTGAGGGAAGGCATACCCATGCTCAACATATAAACTTTCATTACATGTACATAGACAATCGTATATAGATATAGACCCATGATCAGAATGACCATCAATGTAAAGCCATTGTACATTTGATTTAGTACTCCTGAAATCGCAGCTCGAATGGATGAAACTAGATCTAGGGTCTTCTATCTTGTTCAATTATTCACTCAAGTATTAGTCTAACCATGTGAATATGTGATTTGAAGTTGAACATGGGAATGCATTGTCTGATTACCAGCCGATGATGTAAGTTGTTAACAGACATGAGAGAAATCACTAATAATGATAATAATCCTCAAGGTAATGCAGTACATTCTGCATGGTGTGAATGGATGATTTGATATCGAACACCATACAAAGTCTTTCGGTCGAAGGCCATTGATGTCAACCTATCACCGGAAGTGAGAAATCTGACATTGATGTATGCAAGCCTCAAGGTACTAGAAGGGTGTTTCTAAGTCAAATTCTTGGATAATGTGCTATTGTCGACAAGAAGCAACTCATCGTAGGAGGGCCTTGATGTATCCCACATCAATGACACGAAACGAGTGTAATGATTTTGGAGACAGAGTTTGACTGACGACACAAGGTTCAGGAATGGTGGTCATGGAAATGAAGGTTTATGGTATTGCAAAGGATGAATTTTGACTAGATGACTTCTTTTGAACATGTCGGCAACACAAAAATGAATTGGTAGCATTGACCCAAAATAGAGTGATGGATGGTATGAAAGACCAACGTTCTAATAACCATCAAGCTGATAACTCAACCCAAATAGTCACAGTGATGGAGTGAAAGTGTCATGTTCAAGAGTGACTTGCTACCATAAAGTAGTTTTCCCCTTTTTCCCATTTTCCCCAGTCATTGCTGACCAGTATCTCTTTATTTTTTATCAAGATTAAGGAGGATAACATATTCTTGTTGTATAATTCCACCCTTCGGGTGCATCCATCGCTATGTGATGTTTTAATGAGTCTAGCAAATGTGAAACTCGGTGTTGTCTATATGGACAAGTTTATCATTATTTGATGTTTTAGCAAGTTTAACGACAAAGATAACTCGGTCCTTTTCATGTTTAGAGAGTTTGAAAAGGGACAAAAAAAAACTCCACAAGTTCTTTTTTGTAGATTTGTCTCTCAAGCCCGAAAAAGAATAAAACAATACGAGAGAGAACCTATTGACCATGTTCGGTCAATGTATTCATTTTTCATAGTTAATATATCTCAGTTTAGAAAAGGGTTAAACTTATACTAAGTAGATGTCTTTTCCAATATGTTAACGAGCTAAGAAGGACAAGCACTCAACAATATTTTCATATTTCGAGAGTTTGAAAAGAGCTTAAAGAGGACTCCATTTAGAGGAATGAGTGGTGTCTAGGGTAGCAACTACTTTCGATGATGTTGGAAATTCTCAAAACATGTTGATTTATTTGAAGAGGGTGGCTAATAAGACCACTCATTGCAACTGTTCCTAAAAGAGGGTAAAACAACAAAGTGAAAGCATATGATCCGCCAAGCAGATAGATGGAACAAGAACAACGAAGGCTCATCTGATGGAAGAGGCTGATAGAATGGCAATCACGAGGGTTAAAATGGAGATGGGTTCATTTTTACACAAGCTTGAACCATAGGGAACTATGCCTGGATTCAGTTTCATGTTTACACAAGTTTGAAATGAAAAACTATGCTTGGACTCAGTTTCATTTTTACACAAGCTTGAAACGAAAAATTACGCTCATATTCAGTTTCATTTTTACACAAGCTTGAAATGAAGAACTATTCTTGAGATTGGTTTACATGCCCCCATCATGATGAAAGGGAGAGTCTCCTATAACCAGATGGAAGTCACTGTGATGAAGCAGGACGATTATCCAACACCTTCCTGGCTTTGTCCATATAGGGACAAAGGTGAATGGGGTGGTTCCATTCACATAACCTATAAGGAAACTTAACTTTACTACTAGGTGCATGCCCCCAAGCTTCATTACATTCACCTAATTCAACTACTCATGGCTATCAGGTGGATGGAATGAAGGTTCTTTTACAAGATCAAGTGAAAGACTCGACTATGATTTTACAAGATCTAATCAAAGACTCGACTTAAAACTTTGCTCTAGGGGACCTTGTTTCATTTTTTAATGAGACTGACACAAGACAAGGAACTATGCTCAAATTCCTTGTTTCATTTTTTAACGAGCTTGACACAAGACAAGGAACTATGCTCATACTCCTTTGTTTCATTTTTTTAACAAGGTTAACACAAGACTAGGAACTATCCTCATATCCTTGGTTTCACTTTTTAACGAGGTTGATACAGTAAAATAACTCTCATACTCCTTGTTTCATTTTTTAACGAGGTTGGCACGAGACAAGGAACTATCCTCATATTCATTGTTTCATTTTTTAACGAAGTTGACACAAGACAAGGAACTCTCCTCATTGGATCTGTTTCATTTTTTAATGAGGTTGACATCGTAAAAGAACTATCCTCATTTTCCTCGATCACGACTCATAAGAGGTCATGACTTCCAAGAGGTTCTCATTAGATGGGAGAACAAGCTCTGGGACGGATTTGTAGCAAGGAATCCATTAGAGAGATCTGGTTCCAATGCCCCCAGTACATAATGTACAACATCACAGAATTGATAGTCAATTGATTTAGGCATGGAACGGGTTGCCACATAATTAACCCATGACGGGGATGATACCATTGGTACAAAAGGACCATTTAGGGAAGATGGTTGACTGGAAGCCATATTTGGACCGAGAAATGAATGTTGTTCAATGGTGACAATTATGCCTTCTTGCACGAAACAAATCACTTGAAAGAGTGTTGAAACAATAGCTCCCATGTCATAAACATAGTCGCGCCCAAGAAGTAAATTGTAATCTAAAGGGCTTGGGACTACCATCATATTGAGATAAACAATTTTTCCTCCCAAAGTAATAGGCAACTAAGGAAGAATCCCTTATGGTTGACTGGTTCCCCTGCTAAAAGCCAACAAATTCTAGGTAACAGGCACAATCGGCGGTGAACCGAGTGCTTGCCAAGCAGTGGAGGAAAGGATACTCACAGATGCACCTTCATCTATAATACTGTTAGATACAATGATATTACAATCCTGTACTATGATATGGAAAGGCACATAAGAAGGAAGACATAATCCTGTCAGTCGATTCCAATCAAAGGAAGTGACCAGACTACTTGGACGGGGTACTATAGAAATGAGAGAATTAACCCCTTGAGTTACAATAACAGGAGGATTTTCCTCTTGTTTTGATGGAATAGGAGGATTGCCCCCAAGCTAATTTGAATTTGAAGAAACGAAAAGAACTTGAGTGGTATCATGCTCACTCTCTATGGGAAAGGTTCGATTAACTGAAGGTGAAATCGAGTCAACTATTACCTTGACCTGTTGATTTGGGTCGAGTATAGACTCATAGGATTCACTTTAAGAGAGAGTGGGTTTGACCAATGGTTGATTTGAGTCAGTTAATTCATCAACTAATGAAGGATTAAGGGAAATTCTCCTGTAACTAGATGGAAGTCATTGCAGAGAAGCAGGACAATTATCCAACACTTTTTTGGCTTCATCCAGATAGGCACAAAAGTGAATGTGGTGATTCCCTTCACATAACATACAAGGAAACTTAACTTTACCCTTCTTTCCATGAAATTTACTACCACTAGTTGATGGTGTCTCACCAACATGATCTCTAGAAGTTGATGACACAGGATGATGTGAACAAGAATACCATTCTTCTAAGATCTGAGGAATACCAGAACAATTTCGAAGAAGATGGTCTCCCATGCAAAGTTTGCATGGATATCAAACTTTTTGAGGCTTGATAGACAGTTTCTAATCAGATGTTACATTCAAAGCAATGGTTGCTTGGTTGCCCCTCTGCTAAATTTGCTTCTTCTTCTTCTTCTTCTTCTTCTTAGCCACCTGGTTACTAGTACCAATACTTTCACCAGGCGAAGAGGAAGAAGGGGAGGAAGAAACAACTGAGGAGGAAGGCAAAGGGTCAACTTTAGGATCAACTGGAGGTTGATTTTTTCCAGTTGGAGGTGTACTCGATTGCAGAGAAATCATGATATTTTGAGCCAAGGAGGTTGAAAAAAACCATACTGGTAAGCCAATGGTAAATCCCAGTAAGGACAATGTAGCCATATAAGGAGCACCAATATTTCTGAAAGGAGGAAAACGACTAGGATTCCCATCAAAAGAAATTCCTTGATCAGTGAACTCCGGATTTATCGCCATATGTCTCAACCTAAGATCAACTAAGGAGCAAGCATAGAGGATGTTATCCATGGTCAATTAATTTTATTTTAATCAAAATAACGAAACAAAACAAAAGAGGGATGATCTAGGCAAAAGGACTACCAGGTAACTGTGAACTGCAAAATACCTCCGTGCAAATAGAGAAGTATGGCCAAGAAATCTCCTCGAATGTTGTGTACGGTGTATCAAAGTGTACAAGGCAACTGACTCTATTACCTAAGGATGGATAGAAACCTAGTGTTGTCCTCCCATATATACCTGAAAGTACGTGGAGGCCCAATCCGTATTAGCATTGTCTAATGTGAAACCGCATAGCGAGAGAATTCCCATATACTTTACATACCATAACACTGCCCTATATGCCCGAAGGTACGTGGATGAGTTACGATATATTGATTTATATGGAATGAGGTATCCAACTTGGAATGTATTGCAGACAAGTTAGCGACAACTGCTATGTTTTACGACATCGAAACATGTCCCTAGCCTAGAACCTCTAAATGTTATGCATTAAGTTACAATGCTTCATTAGGTTAAATCAGATAAATTTTAAGTTCATATTCTTTAGAATTTTCCTTTCAAGGTTCACCATGTGATGGATGTTTGCAATTCCTAAAATGCAACTAATATGATAAGCATTCTTCTCATTCAATTGAACATTGAAAACCTTAGCTAGTAGGGATAGAGCAATCAGATCTTTGACAAAGAGCAAAGAGCACATCTAATGCAATTTACCTAGCTATTCCTTTTAAGCATTCACAAACTACAATATGAACCATGCAAGTTTTTCTTTTCGAATCCCTTAATGTTATGATGAACAAAAATGAAACTAATGGACATACAATCAATCAATCTTTTTATAAAAATAAATAATTTACGATAGTTTAGTTTCAAAGGAGAAGAAGACTTTTATGACACTTTCTTTTGAACAAAGTTTAATCGACTATAATCTAACTTTGACAATGAATCGATAATGACAAAGAAATCATTTAAGAAACATTAATCAATCAAGTCAAAGTAGGGCTAGAAAGAGGAAATACAAGTTGATTTCAGAGACATACTACAATCATTGATCTCTTAGCAAGCATAAACAAAAGGAAATTTGGAGAAAAAACCCAATCCAAAGGTGAAAATTTTCCCTAAGGTGGATCAGCATAGGTTAAAGAGGACCTAACTGCGCTGCAGAGCACTGTCTCTCACTTAAGGGTGCTCTGCAGAGCACTGTCCCCTAACCAAGCCTGCGTTGATTCCTGAGAGGCCACTCAAGAGCCATCTAACCTCAATTTTTTACCAAATAACACTTCAACAAGGCTGAAATACAATCAATGAAAGGACGTAGGGTTTTCTAGAGTGTCCTAGGATGTGGATAAGCTACTTGGAATGATGATCGTTCCCCAGTGGAGTCGCCAATTTGTTTTGGAGAATTTGGTATCTACGGATAAATATTGATTCCCTAGATAAGTAGCCATATCTAGAACAACAGTTTAAAGAACTTTAGCCTTTTCCTATAACCAAAAGATAAGACAAATAGAATGAGAAGACCTACTTGTGGTTCCGCTTTCCACTTGTCTCCTTTGTATCGGTCCTGTCGCTCCTTTCCATACTTAACACACTTAAGAAGTACCTGTAAACATCAACAGAAGTCAAAGAACCAATCAAAGAAAAAGATCTATTGATTATAAGTAAATGGAATTAGATACATTTACACATATAAGCATCATATAACAAGATAAGCATATGGAAAAAGGTTCAAATACTTTATTGAATAGAAGGAAGAATTACAACCATGAAGCTTGATTCGAAGTCACTCCTTGAGCTTTGGTTCTATCCACATCACATCATAAGCATGACAATTTGGCAGCATAATGACACTTACAGTAGTCTCAATTCTCAAGCTAACATTATCTCCTTACAATTCATCAAAGTCCATCCCCTGATAACTTAGATTAGTGTTCAATTTATAGGAGGATAAAGGAGGTTATGTCATAAATAGGGTTATTTAATGGCCTTCCATACTTAGAATTTGTTCCATGGAAGAAGGAATGAGAGGATAGGATGTATCTTAACTCATTCCTCATCCATTTTCAAGATCATAGGAGTTGATGAGTGAGGGAAACCTCTAAATGACTCCAAAAGATAAGAATATTCCCAAAACCCTATGTGAATTTCGCTAAATCTTTCCCAACATAGGTGAAAGAAGGCCTAAGTGCTCTGTAGAGCACCCTTACATGGGCCTACCTGCGCTGGTCCCTCTAGATGTCATTTTAGGATGTCTTCGAGTCATGAAACTATCTGGGAAGGAGGAATTCAAAAGGATGACTTGTTTAGGGCATGTAGCAACTAAAATTAGGGTTTGATGAGCCCTAAAACACTGATCTAGATGATGGGGGTGATGTGCCCAAATGGATCTGTAACACTCCCTCTCTCTCACCCTTCTCTCCCTCTCTCACTCCTCTCTTTCTCTCTCTCTTCATTCTTCCTCTTCTCTCTCCTTCATTCTCCTTCATTGTATCTCCTCCTCTCCCTTGTTCCTCCCCCTATCTCTCCACCTCTATCACTCTATGTCTTTGTTCTTCCCTCCATATATATCTGGAGTTAATATATATCATGAT